>PVJD01006031.1:0-104966 GCA_004026545.1 Mormoops blainvillei | reverse complement strand
ATTCCAGCTTGGCTTTAAATGCAGTCACTTTATCTGCCACTTGAACACAGTTGTTATTCTCCCCTGAAGTCACAGACTGAGTTTGCTGAGCAGGTTGAATATGTTACACAACTAAGCAAGTTTTGTGACCCATTCTGTGTCACTGAAATGTGCTGCCAGTGATGACTGTTTTTCTGAAAGAAATCCCTGGAGTAGCTCTTGTACTCAAAAACTCTGGCCAGTGACCTATCTTTAGAAAACCATCTCGCTTCTGTGTATAAGAGAAGATGTGTGTGCTCTGCATCCATCTCCTCGCAGAACTGCATGAACAGATGTGAGTTAGGACCATGCCCTTTAATGTGGTTGGTAATTTTAATCACATCCTGCAGAACATTGTGAAGTTCAGGTGACATTTTTTAGCTAGCCAGCATTTCTCTATGGATGACACAGTGTGTAGACTCACTTTCAAAAGTGACTTCTTTGACCCAAGTAGTAAAGCCAGAAAGCTGTCCAGTCATGGGAGTCACTCTGTCCATGCATATACAGACACAAAACTACCAATTCAGTTTCCCTGATATGTAATCATTCAAAGACTTGAATAGTTCTGCAGCTGTGGTGTTGGTTAGGAACAAAAGTCCACAAAATATATTTTTGTTTTGCTTATGCACATTCTCTTGAAAAATGTATTGCACAAAACAAACATTGTTGCCTTACTGTCAACATCTGTAGACCCATCAATCTGGATTGTGTACCATGGTGACTCATTCATGCTCTCTAACAATTGTGCTCCTATGTCCTCTGCTCTTTCATCAATTTGTCTAGTTATGGTGCTAGCCAAAAGTGGAACACGTGCTACCCCCTACAAGTTCAAAATAAATGTCCTTATAGGGAGGCAGGATCAATTCTTCACCAATAGCAACAGGTTTCTTAGCTTTAGCTATGTGGTGAGCCACTAAGAATGATGCTCTCAGAGCAGACACATTTGATGAAGTGGTGGCCTTTAGTAATCGCTTCTGTTCTTCGTGTTCACTTTTTTTTTTTAACTCCTAAGCCTTATTTTTTTAATTCAGGGTGCTTGGTCTCCATGTGGCAAAGCAGTTCTAAAGCTTTCATGGTTTCATTGGATAACCAGTCACTACATATTATACAAAGCAGGCTCTGAGAATGTAAGTCACCTGTTGCAATGAACATGTAACTTAATAGAGTTCTTGGTATTTTCTTTTAAATGCAGCTTTCTTTTTGTTGGCAGTCTTAGAGTCTTCTGCTATCTCATCATTGGGTCTCTCACCTTTTTCAAAAAGTTCTCCAGCAACATTTGTTTTTTACTCATTTTGGCTAGGATTAGCTTGTGTGCTTACCAAAACTGACTGAGACAAGTGCGCAGTGCGGGAAAGAGGCATGGATGAAGTGGTAAGTAAAATAATGGACGGGCAATGCATAGACTAAACTAAATGCCAGATTTAAAGCCTGCACCAGATGCAGCTTAATTGTCACTTGCCACTCACTGATAGGGTTTTAGATGAGTCTGCAAACAATTAATTTATTATAGTCTCTGTGCAGTCAAGCCTCACTGCTAATGATAACTTGTATTTGCAGCCGCCCCCCAGCACTAGCATCACCACCTCAGCTCCACCTCAGATGGTAAGGTATTAGATTCTCATAAGGAGCGTGCAACCTAAATCCCTCACATGCGCAATTCACAGTAGGGTTCGAGGTTTTATGAGAATCTAGTGCCCCTGCTGATCTGACGGGAGGCGGAGCTCAGGAGGTAATGCGAGTGATGGGGAGCAGCTGTAAATACAGATGAAGCTTCTCTTGCCTGCCCGCTGCCCACCTCCTGCTGTGGCCCCGGGGTTGGGGATCCCTGACTTAGAGCCTAAAGTAGGTAAGTCTCATGGTTGAAATGATCAAGCCAGTAACACTGTGTCACCAGGCTTTCATCTGTTTGGGTGAGATACATGTTTCATGACTATGCCAGCTAATAATCCTATCTCACAATTTTAAAGAATAATAATTCAAAATGTGAGGTATAATTACTTCAAATTACATGGTGTTTTTTGAAGTATAACTTTACTGGACATTTTCTATTTAAAGTAAAACAACGAATTCATTGAGTGCATGTTGAAGTGATTTGACAATGATACATACTCTGGGGGTTTCTAGTCTCCCTCACTGAAAAATAAATTTGAAAAGAAAAGTTAATCCTGCATATTTTTTAAATTGTAAAGCTCTCATTCCTTTACAACTTAGGTTTCTATGTCCCAGAAGATCGTACCCACAGATGATGCAAAAGCAGAGAGGTTCAGACACTGGTGTGAGCAGTTGTGGATTAAAAAGGGGTGGTGCCGAAAACCAGGGTAAACGGGATCAGGGTGGTAGATTTGGAGGGGGTGGGGAGAGTGAGCACCTGTTCCTAGAGAGGAGGGTGTGCTGTACTTCTCTAAGTCTCAGGCAGTTTCTTGACCATGGTCACATCCTGAACATCTGGCATTCTGATGGCATTGCTCCTCCAGGGGCCCTTCTACACGTGCTGTCAAAGAGATCTCTAGATGGTTCCTAAGGAAAGGAAAATATGGGACCTGAGCATCAGGATTAGGACAGTGGGCAGGGTGGAGGCAACTACTGGTTCTGAGTGCAGCATCTGCCTCCCTAGGAGTTTTCCTAGGCTGAGCACTTACAGAATCAGGCCACGTATCAGGATGGGAAAACCATATTTAAAAGTGCATAAAAACTAAAAGTACGGGTTGGCTGCAATGGTCTAAGGAGTGCTGAAAAGTCCAGGTGCCAGTGGTTCTGCAGCAGTGGGCAAAGGCAGTGTCCTTAGTGCCAGTTGTGGGGAGCCAAGAACTGGGCACCTGGAGTCCCCTGGTTTTGGTAGGGAGAGAGAAGGGGCCTGGACAGAACTGCTTTCCTTTTTTTTCAGTAGCAACAGGAGCCTTGGCGCCCTATATTAGGTAAAACAGAAATTTGACAGGTATTTTGTGATCGTCAAGAGGAAACTTGTGGGGTTCACCTGGGGTATAGGGTAGTGATCATCTTCACAGCTTCCCACCTTCTCCCCAGTGTGAACAAAGCATTCACATCAGATCAGAATAAGTAGGAGGGTTGAATTCTGAACTTGTGTCTGCCTGTGATTGTTACACAGATGGTTATTAGCTGCAACTTAGTTAAAAATATATAAAATTAGGTAGACAGTAGGAATACTGTTGTTTTAATAGTATATAGACAGACATATCAAGTTGGCAGTTATTTGCTAATATGCAGATGTTTTAGAAATGAGAAACAATTATAAAACTGGCACATTTTATATACTACAAAATAACAGTTGTCAGACAACTTAAAGTGGTCATTTTCTTCAATTTACAGAAATGGTATTTTTCGTTATGGAGTGAAAAAACAGGCTTCCTCTCACTTTTCAGCTTTAGAAATCATTACCTTCTGAAAGATTAATATAAAAATAATTTGAGGTCCTGGATTTGTTTTTACCATAGCTTAAAATAACAAGGAATGGTTTGAAATTTGCTTTATGTATTTTAGATTATAAAAATAAATTTCCTTTGAAGACTGAAGTTGAATCTGTATTTCTTTGGATACTATGAACAGAGTCTAAAAGGAGAACGTTTATTCTTAGGTACTTTATTTTTCTTGTTGCTATAGCAAATGGGATTTTTTTTCCTGATTTCTGCTTCTGATATTCCATTGTTGGTGTACAAAAAATGCCTTCAATTTCTGAATATTGACTTTATATCTTACTGTTTTGCCAAATTCACTGATTAAGTGGAGTAGTTTTTTGGTGGAGCCTATAGGGTTTCCTATGTACACTATCATGTCATTTGCAAACAATGATAATTTTACTTCTTCCTTTCCAATTTTGATGCCTTTTATTTTTTCTTGTCTGATCGCTGTGGGTAGGACTTCCAATATTATGTTGAATAGAACTGGTGAAAATGGACACCCTTGTCTTGTTCCTGGTCTTAGTGGGAAAGCTTTTTGATTTTGCTCATGCAGTATGAGGTTGGCTCTAGGTTTCTCATATATGGCCTTTATTATGTTGAGGTATACTTCCTCTACTCCCACTTTGCTGAGTGTTTTTATCATAAATGGGTGCTGTACCTTATAAAATGCTTTCTCCACATCTTTTGATATGATCATGTGATTTTTGTCTTTCCTTTTGTTTGTATGATATCTTATGTTTATTGATTTGTGAATATTGTACCATTCTTACATCCCTGGGATAAGCCTAACCAAGGAGGTAAAAGACCTGTACTCAGAAAACTACACAACACTGAAGAAAGAAATTAAGGAAGACACAAATAGATGGAAGCATATACCACATTCATGGATTGGAAGAATAATATCATCAAAATGCCCATACTGCCAAAAGTAATTTCTAGATTCAACACAATCCCTATTAAAATACCAATGACATATTTCACAGATATAGAACAAACATTTCAAAAATTTATGTGGAACCATACAGGACCCCGAATAGCTGCAGCAATTTTGAGAAAGAAGAACAAAGTAGGAAGGATCACAATGTCTGACATCAAATTATATTATAAGGCCACTATAATCAAAACAGTCTGGTACTGGCATAAGAACAGACACACAGACCAATAGAACAGAGAGCCCAGAAATAAACCCATGTCTCTATGGTCAATGAATATTCGACAAAGGAGGCAAAACATAACATGGAGTAAAAATAGCCTCTTCAACAAATTGTGTTGGGAGAGCTGGACAACTGCATGCAAAAAAATAAAACTTCACCACTAACTTACACCACACACAAAAATAAACTCAAGATGGATAAATACTTAAATAGATGTCATGATACCATAAAAGTCCTAGAGGAAAACATAGGCAGGAAAATCTCAGATATTCCAGAGAGCAATATTTTCATTGATATGCCCCCTAAAGCAAGGGACATAAAGGAAGGAATAAACAAATGGGACTTCATCAAATTAAAAAGTTTCTGCACAGCTAAAGAAATGTTCAGCAAAATGAAAAGGAACCAACTGCATGGGAAGATATATTTGCTAATGGTACTTTAGACAAGCACTTTTTTTCTCCAAAAAATAAAGGACTTATGTGACTCCACATCAGGAAGACAAACAATCCAATTAAGAAATGGGCAAAGGACCTGAACAGACACTGCTCCAAGGAGGACATACACAGGGCCCAGAGACATATGAAAGAATACTCAGCATCACTAGCCATCAAAGAAATACAGATTAAAACCACAATGAGATACCACCTCACAATGGTCAGAATAGCCATCATTAATATCAACAAACAACAAGTGCTGACGAGGTTGTGGAGAAAAGGGAACCCTAGTACACTGTTGGTGGGAATGCAGACTGGTGCAGTCACTGTGGAAAACAGTATGGAATTTTCTCAAAAAACTAAAAATGGAACTGCCTTTTGACCTGGCAATTCCACTGCTGGGAGTATACCCTAAGAATCCTGAAACACCAATTCAAAAGAACTTATGCACCCCTAGTTCATAGTGGCACAAATTACAATAGCCAAGTGCTGGAAATGAGCTAAATGCCAAACAGTAAATGAGTGGATCAAAAAACTCTGGTACATTTGCACAATGGAATACTGCACAGCAGAAACAAAGAAGGAGCTCCTACCCCTCACCACAGCATGGATGGAACTGGAGAGCATTATGCTAAGTGTAATACGCCAGGTGGTGAAAGACAGATGCCATATGATCTCACTTATAAGTGGAACTAATCAACAAAACAAACAAGTGCGCAAAATAGAACCTGAGTCATGGAAATAAAGAGCAAACTGACAGTAACCAATGGGGAGGGCTGGGGGATAAAAGGGGAATGAAGAGGAAGGGTCACCAAAGAACATGTATAAAAGACCCATGGACAAAGACAACAGGGGTGGTGGAGGGAGGATTGAATGTGGGAGGTGGGGGTGGGTAGGGCAGGGGGGAGTAACAAGGAGAAAATGGGGACAGCTTTAATTGAAAAAAATTTTTAAAAAGTATAATTTCTAGGAAAAATGAAAAAAACAAAACCAAAAAAATAAGAGAAGAGCACTTAAAAATATTAATAATCATCGACTATATATATTCATGTAGCCCTTCTGAAAACCTTATGGAGCTTTGTTCTTATTGTTATAATTTCTGACATTAATGTTTTTGAAGACTACTAATTTTTTTTTAAATTTTAGAGATACTAGGTGCAAAACTTTCTAATTTAATCACCTCTCAGTTTAGAAAGCAACTAGTAAATCTGGTAGAATTAGAAATGTGACTATTCTCGCTTGCTCATGATATTTGATCTCTTTAAGGTATTGCAGAATTTGGTTTGCTAATATTTTTTAGGTGTTTGTGTTTAGACTTATCAGATATATTGACCTATCATTGTCTTTTCTTGTAATCTATTTGTAACAGACTAATGATAGCCTTAGAAAAAAAGCTTGAAAACCTTCCTTTCCCTTCAAATTCTTGGAATAGTTTGATAAGAATAGTTGTTAATTCTTTCTTGAATGTTTGGTAAAATTCACCTGTGAGCCCATCTGGTTCAGAACTTTTGTTTGTTGGGAGTAGTTTTTTTTGTTTGGTTGTTTTGTGGGTTGTTTTTTTTTTAATTACTGATTCAGTTTTGTTAGTGGTTATTAGTTGGCTCAGATTTTCTGATTCTTCTTGATTCAGCCCTGGGAGATTGTATGTTTCTAGAAATTTATCCATTTGTTGCAGGTTATTCAATCTCTTGCCATGTAATTTTTTTGTTTATAGTATTTTCTTATAACCTTTGAAGTACTGTAGTTAGTTTATCACTTCCCCTCTTTTATTTCTGATTTTATTTATTTGGGTTCTCTTTTTTCTTAATGAGTCTTGTTAAAGGTTTATCAATTTTGTTTATCTTTTCAAATAAACACCTCTTGGTTTCATTTATCTTTTCCGGTTTTTTTAGACCCCATTTCATTTATTTCTGTTCGGGTTTTGATAATTTTCTTCCTTCTACTCACTATGGGCTTGGATTTCTTATTCTCTTTCTAGTTCTGGCAGGTATAAGGTTAGATTGTTTTTTCGAGATTTTTCTTGTTTCTTGAGGTAGGCCTGTAATTCCACGAAATTTCCACTTAGAACTGCAGCTGTGTCCCATAGATGTTGGGTCATTGTGTTTTTATTCTCATTTGTCTCAAGATATCTTTTGATTTCTTTCTTGATCTTGTTGTTAACCCATTTATTATTTTGTAACATCTTGTTTAGCCTCCATGTGTTTGCATCTTTTTCAATTTTCTTCTTGTAATTGATTTCTAATTTCATACTGTTGTGATTGAAGAAGATGCTTGATATGATTTCAGTCTTCTTAAGTTCATCAACTCTTGTTTTGTGGCATAACATGGTCTATCCTGAAAAATTTTCTATATGAACTTGAAAAGATGGTATAGTCTGCTGCTTGGGAGTTTTGTCTAATTTGTTGCTCTACTCACTCATTTATTTTGAATGGGACAACAACACAGAACACATGCTCACCCAATGGCCAGTACAGTGAAGTCATCATTGTTCACACATGCTCATTCCAGTCCACTCTGCTTGGCTGCCGCATTACATGGATGTCTTGCAAAATGTTCTCACGATATAACAATGCCTGGAATTTTTCCCGACAGACTATATATATATCCACCTAGAACTCTTCCCTTTTCTCTCTCTTTTACCACATAGAAGGAACTATATACATCAATCTGCCTGTTTTTCATGCAAAGATTTGGGCCCAGATTGAAGAAGTTTGGGAAAGACTAAGGCAATGCATTATCATTCAAGAAACATATGACACATAATGTCAATTCATTCTCTTAGTTTTCCTCTCTCTAATTTTCTACAGCAGGGTTATTTTGCCCAATAAACTCTGTAAATGCTGGTGTTAGTGTTACTTAAATCTGTGTGTGTGCATGTGTGTATGTGTCTTTTTATCCCTCACTGAGACCCCTGTTACCCAAATTTTTTATAGCTCCATGTGTGCTTCAAACACTTAAAACTGAATTCATCAAGTTTTCCTAAAATAAGATTATTTTTTTGTGTTTTCTCTTTAAGGAATGGCACTGTCATCTTATTCTGTGAGTCATCCTTGGCTCTATGGTCAATTGGTTTTTTAGTTCTATGGACTTTACTTTGTTAAGTAGCACTCACATTTGTTCCTTCCTGTTCCTCCCCATTGCTATTCTCTGACTTCAGTTATTGAAAGCCCACAGCATACCTCACCTAGGTCACCTGTCAAAGTCATCAGTGGCTTCCATTTTGCAAATTAATGGTTCCTGTTTTGAAGTAATTGACATATTCTCCTTCTTTCCACCTTTATCTTTGCTCTTCAAACAATACTTTTGTAAAATTTTCTTGTACTGGAGTATTTGCCCAAACCCCTTTTCTTATGCTGGCTTTTGCCCTTCTTTTTGATTTCTTAACATGCCTTGCAATCAGTCTTTCTTGTTCTTTGCATATCTCTGTACACCATATCACTAGGTAATCTCATGCAGACTCTTGGGTTAAAGTACCATATGACATTAGTAATACCTGCAACAGGGAATAAAAACTTTACACTACTCTAATTAACCATTAAGTGGAAATAGTATAAATGTACTAATAAACTGATGAAAAGAGTAATAGAATAACAATAAAATAAAATCTAAAACACAACTCATACACTGACAATTTCCTTTTAAGCACATCGCAGGCATCAGCAGTTCCAGTTCCTGCTTGTATAAGAAATGGCCTTGACCATGACTTTGGTTGACGCAGATCACCCAACTGCAGGAATTTGGCTGGCACTGACCAGCTCCAGGATGGTGACATTAAAGATCCATGACGGGGCCAGCAAGGACACTGACTGCATAGCCATAACCCATCCTCCTGGTGTCTTTGTTCTGCTTTCCCTCTCCCTTCTTGTAAAAACTCCCACTTGCACCGAGATGTTCAGATGGTCTTTGAGGCATAGCTTGCCGTTTTCTCAGGTTTCCAGCACCTGAATAAATCACTTTCCTTTTCATCAGCATCTGCCACACGAGTTTGGCTTTTGTAGCAGCAGGCAGCCAAACCTTGGTTTCAGTTACATACCCAGAATTGTCATCTTCAGCTGGATCTCTGGACTCTCTCCTAAGATCCAGATAACTGTGTTTATCTCTACCTAAATGTCTAACAGGCTTTTCACATTTTTCTAAACTAGAACCTTTGATCTCTACCCTCTAACACACAAGACACCAACGTCAATTTGTTGTCAGTCTAATCCATATCATTCAATGACATCAGCAGTTGCTGAGATGGAAAACCTTAGTTATTCTTTGTTTTTTCTTTTTAGTCCTCACCTGAGAGAGGAAGGACAAAGGAAGGGGAAAAGGAAGGGAGAGAGAGGAACATCAGTGCAACAGAGAAGCATCGATTGATTGCCTCCTATATGTGCCCAGACCGGGGATCGAACCTGCAACCTTTCAGTTACAGGACCATACTCCAACCAACTGAGCCACACTGACCAAAACTATTCTTATTTTTTAAAATCATTTTCTCTTTATATTAATAAGGATATTTCATGAGTTCTACCTTCAAAATATGAAATTTGGTCTCTGTCACTATCATTATTTCCCAAGCTCCTATTAATACTCTCTAAGGGATTTGCAATTACTTCCTAACTTAACTACTTGCTTTTACCTTGCTGACTTTAGTGTTCATTCCATAGAACAGCTAGAAAGTCTTTTTAAACATTAAAATCCGATATGTCATGCTTCTGTTGAATGTAAAAATAGCTATTCTATGAATGAAATATTGATAAATAGGTCCTTATCATGTTCATAATAAAACACAATCAGTGGTCTTACAAGTCCTTCAAGTGAACATATAAATTTGTCTCCACTCACCTCTCTGAATATATTTCCTATCACTCCCTTCACTCTCTTCATCTCATTCACCTGGTTGAATCTACAAATGGCCCATTCTTGTATTTCCAAGCCTTGCCCTACCTCAGAGAATTCATACTTCCTGGTCTTGTTTGGAATTTTTTTCATACTGATGTAATGTGTAAGTCTGATTCTTCATTCAGACTCTTCCCAAATGGGCCTCCCTCAGAGAAACTGTTTTTATTACCATACCTAATTTAGCTTCTCTGCCTCCAACATTCTTTTGGCTTAGTTATCTTTATTTTATATGTAACATATTTCCCTACTGGAAATTATATTGTTAATCTATTTGCTCACTAACGTCCTCTAGATAAAGGACTTTGTCTTGTTAGCCTCATGTATCAGCATGATAATAGTCTCTGATATATAGTATACATTCAAAAACCCTCTTCAAATGAGTGAGTAGACTGAGGCTCACTACTATTTGTGTGTAAGCAACCCAACCATTAAATGATACTGAAAATTTACAGATAGAATATTGGTTTAGCCATATTTGTAGGACAACATCTACAAAAAACTCTAATCCTCATGAATGATAAACAATATTTGAAGATGTGTTTATGACTTCAATCCTTACCTTTCCATTCTATTTTAGATAGGGGTATGACTCTCAGTGAAACTTTAGTACTCTTCAGTGGAGTCCACATGATTCTTGGAAATAAAAATAGCAGCGTAGTGCCTGACATGTAGCAGCCATTCTATAAATAGCTATTATGTGGACTAATTGTTGGAAAATTTGTTATCATCTTACTTAGTTTGTCAGCTGATGATGCATGGATCCTTGATTTTTAGAACATAAAATTAGTTTTTCAATATTGTTTCAGGATTTGGTCATTATTATCTGCAAACTTAATATTAGAACTTTGTATTTTTTCCCCTCAAGATATTTGAAGGACTTTAGCATATGTGTGAGTTATTCAGAAGTTAATACGTCTCCCTAAAATGATAGGTAGTGTTTAAAATACTGTTGATCCTAAGTAAGCATTTGTAATATATGTCCTGAAGGGAAAAATATGATTGTTTACTAATATATGCATAGTTTGAATTCATGGACATTATGTGGCTAAAAAAATAACATTTCATTTTATGATCTCAGTTTTTGATGAATTATATATACTTTATGAGTCTGAATGAAGGTTTTTGATTTTTGGACAATAAACTTTTATAAATATTTATTGAAATATAATAAATATTTCATGTCTTGTATGGAAAATTTAATTTAATTAAAAGGTAAAGCAAACTCTTTCAGGGTTTTCCCACTTGCTATGAAAGAGGGGATTCTGTTCTATTTATTCTAAACCCATTACAGATTATATTTTATAAAGTAATATCAGTGAACTTGCAGTGAAGACAGTGAACATTATATGTTTTGGTAGCATAAGCAGTGCTAATTCTGTTAGTAATTCTAAATAAAATCTGAAATCAAGGATATCATAGTGTAGGATGCTTTACAGAAGGTCTACATTCTCCAAGAAAAGCTGCTACAAAGGCAAGCTGTATTTTAATGACCAGGGAAGTTAGTTTTAATAAAATTCACTGAAAGAAGCCCTTCACATCTTTGATGATAATTATGTATGTCAGTAACCCAACTCCAGTAGACATAGCCTCTTAGGGATCTGCTAAAAGAGGTTGCAAACGGTTCATGATCTTTCACAGATGCCTAATGTACAATAAGAGATTAATTTAGAAGTAAAAAGAGAACACTAATTGGGTTAAGTTGGGAGCAAGTGAAATAATGTGTCATGTTTTTCCAATGCACATAAGAATTTAAAGATTCTTATATACAACACTTTGAAGAATGCTTAAATTTTAATAACCCTATTCTCACAATACAAAATGAAGACATCAGGGAGGTACATGCTGCCCTGCTTACTCCAACACATTTTGACAAAATCCAGACCTAAAGGGACTGGGCTTTGAACTTTAATAGTCTTCTTTACCACTACCTATGTGAAAATTATGCATTGTGGAAAATAAATGCAAGGAAATGTGTCTTCATTTGTATGATTAACTCAAACTAATGTGAAACCTGGAAACTCTGGTATCCAATTTTCAATTTGGAAATCTGGATTATATCTCTTTCAATTCTGTGAAATAAACATAGTCTTACTAAAAAGGTTGACAATTTATTATTAAATGGTATATTATGCATAATACATTACAATTTGTAATTCTGCGATGACTTATTCAAATTCTGTGTTCAGACACTCTTTTTTTGCTTGATTTTCTCATTTGGAATATGTGCGATGAAGACAGTGAAAAAATCCCAAGCAAGATGCTGAATCAATGCATATGCCACCTTGGAAACCAAAAAGGAGAAGACCAGCTTGCTGAAGGTATTTCATCAGTCTTACTGAGCATATTAAATGTGCACTTAAGAAAAAATGTGTTTTAATTATAGCTTAAATGCATTTGGAAACTAATATGACAAAAATTGAAGCACTTTATTCCTGTTAGCTTGATGTTTTATACTTAGCATATTTCTTACAATGGGATATCTAAAAAATTACCTCACTTAGTGAGGTTTTGTTGTCTCATCATAACAGAAGAGGCTAGAAAAGAGAGGCAATGGTTTTATATATGTAATAAAGAGCCTTAAAGAAATCTTAACCTCAGAAATCTTCTTACTCTAGAAAATTTGCCTGATCAGCTCCATGCCAGGACTTTCTCTGCTTCTCCTTGTCTTCCTGAATACTGCTTCCACCCACTTGTAGATTCTTTTCTAATGGCCTTTTGGGGGGTGCCTGTGTATAAAGTTATCTCCATCAATTCACCTAATGTCAGGTTATTTCTTTTGCCTTCCCACTATGTTTGAAATATTATACTGCACAGTCAGAACAGTGATATTGACTGAACTACTGCTCTGTTTCCATTAGAAATGGATATGTTCCACCAGAACAGTGTTTGTCTCACTTGATTGAAAACAGTGCACATCTGACAGGCTCTATTTCCTATCTCACTTGGACACTGATAGTTGCCTTCCAATGTTATTATCTTGTTTCCAGGTCCCAGGCCCAGGTATTCCATGTTGTTAGGGGTTGGGAGAGGGGAGTAGAATAAAGTAGAAAACAAAACACTAACATCTTGGGCCCTAAATAAGTGGGAAACAGGATAGCATGACCATGGTAGTAGTAAGGATGAATTACTGAGGGACATAAGGCTTAGTCAAGAAGCCCTGGCTGGTGTGGCTCAGTAGATCAAGTACCAGCCTGAAACCAAAGGATCGCTGGTTTGATTCCCAGTCAGGGCTCATGCCTGGGTTGCAGGCCAGGTCCCCAGGAGGGGGCACAAGAGATGCAGCCACATTTTGATGTTTCTCTCCCTCTCTTTCTCTCTTCCTTCCCCCTCCCTAAAAATAAATAAATAAAATCTTTTTTTTTAAAGGGTTTAGTCAAGAAATTGTAAAACTTCAAAATATTTGTACGCAATTCACCAATAATTTGAAATGAGTGTGGATACGTCAAAGAATATCAAATTTTATCTTTGAGTCCAATGTTACACTTGCAAAAATGGAAAATTTTGCCATATATTGAGGCAATTCTGTTCTCAGCAAATGTTTTGCCAATATCTTCCCTATGTTTCAAGTACAACTGTTGTGTTATAAACATATTTTGTAAAATTCTGTATCTCCTTGCATGTTTTGTAATTGAGTGCAAGCATTTGAGTGCAGGTAGACATAGTATTTTAGAACAGTTCCCTATGATCCAGCATTGATTGCTTGTGCATTTCTAGAGTTAACTATTCATAAATTACCTTAAGCTACTGATCTTAATTATATAAAATTATTTTATAGTGTTATAATGGATTTACAATACAAGTGAGTTTTCTTTGGTTTCTAGCAACAACTTGGGAAGATTCTGCCCAAAGTAATTTTTCTCCCTTCCTTTTTTGTGATGAAACTTATTAAGGTATGTTGTCCTCCCTGGGCCAAAGTTCAAAATATGTTTTGAGCTTTGAATAATCCAGTAAAAGTTAATACCTTATCTGAAAATTCAATAGTGTTTATTTCCATAAGAGAAAAAAGCAGATAAGAAGTGAGATGACACCATAGTTAAAAATTATATACTCAATTAGGCATAAAGAGTGAAAAGTATAATAACATAAACACTATTATTAAAACTATTTTTTCTTTTTACATTTAGGTCTCAGATTTTAAAATTTTATTATATATAAATAATGTAAAATTGAATGCTTTTAACACTTTAGGTTGATTTGGGCCCTTTGATAATTAACATTAAGTTATTAAGAATGCATCTTTTGCCTCTTCCTATAAAGCTCATTGTGTTTCTGGTTAAATTCTGACTAAGAAATTGTTTTGTGTAAGTTTATTTGAAGGATCAGCAAAAGATGATTGCAGTGTGTGAAATTTTATATCAGAAACTACATAAAAAAAGAAAAGATATACTATATTCTAGCAATAGCAGTGCTTACATTTATAGGTAAATATAAATCTAAATTGATAACATTCTGGATAGTCAATTAAACAAATAATTCATGTCCAAAATTAAAGCTTTTATCTTTTGCACACAATTTGTGTTTGAAATCTCACTTTATTTGATAAATTATCTGAGTGGTATTATAATGAAATTGATGAGGAGATCGATATTTCGAACAGGTGATGCTCAAAGCTCCTTTCTGACATGCCCCATAAACCTCCTCAAGTGCATCTCAGAGCCTGCTTCCCAGGGAACTCAGTCAAAGATAGTGTGACAGTGGACTAGGATTTTGGAGCTTGATCACTCTTCAGCCAACTGTGGTTCTCAGGAGCTGCTCTGTTTTCCCAAATGAGAAGGAATACATTGGAGAAAGGAGCACCAACTTCACTGAGATGTTCAGTGAGGAATTCTCTACAGTTTAGAAGAGCAGGGTGTACTGTTATAGCATTGACTACCTAATGCTATGGGGGTAACAAGACCCCCGAAAGGAGGCCAGGCAGTGGCACTTAAACCAGCAGAAGTTTGGTGAGTGCGGTGATCAAAAGGGGCTATCAGGTCAGAGGAATAGCAAAGGGAGCCTTACATGCGGTGGGATGACTTGTAGAACATGGTGTTCTCAGGGCGAAGATAGAAGGGGCAGTTTTCATACCTGAAACTCATTGATTTAAGGAGCACTGGGTTCCCATGAATCCTGTAACGCCATGGAAAGCATATCAGATAATAATTCTCCTAGTTCTTCCCCATTGTGACCTACGTGGCATTGATACACTGTGAAATGGGAATACATAGACATTTTGAGGACTTCCAAACAAAAGGACTACATTGAAATTGATTCCTAGGGATTAGAAACTCATTGTGACATGCTTGTTGTAATGTAATGTATTGGGCACAGGTCATTAACAGAGCCCTGATGCAAATCTTGTTCATGCTTCTTCTGGCCTTGTGGTCATTCCCATGGGTGGCAGAACCATGACACTCGTCATTATCCTGTGACGTAAAAGTGACTGTGGTGGACAAAGCTGTCCTTTTGTATACTGTGGCCAAAATGGTAAATTTTTACAAATTGCATTTTGGGAGGAATGGTTGATATTAGTGTTTCTTTTAAATATACTAAGAATGTATGAGTGATATTAGCCATCAGATCCCTATTCATTTAACTGTCTGCCCCCTAAAAACACCAGCTGGATTCTATAGATATGAAGATAGACTTCTAAAAATTCCCATTTGACATACATCTAGAGAAAGGCATAAACACCCAGGCATCCCTTCTTGGCAGTGTCACTTGGGACACATTTAGTTTCCCTAGTAAAGGTGTGACATGTGTGAGGTGTTCAATCAAGGAAGTATACCTCAGCCTTCGAGTCCAGGGTTTTTGAGGGTCAGTTATGTAGGCACATGGCACCAGCGTGACTTACCTCATTATGAAGCTCCAGATCACCACCAGGCACTGGTGTCGGCACCACCAGGCACACTGTCAGTATAAACCATCCAGACAATGGAGAGCGTGGCTCAAGGCCTCTGCTATGAAAAAAGCTCTGATGAGGCAGGACATTTCAGGAGCTCGGTTCGCTGGAGCCAGCCAAGGTGCAGACATAAGAATAGGCTTTTTGCCTGACTGGTGTGGATCAGTGGGTTGGACATTGTCCCACAAACTGAAAAGATCACAGGTTTGATTCCTGGTCAGAGCACATGCTTGCGCTGCAGGTCAGGTCCCCAGTTAGGGGTGTGCAAGAGGCAACCAATGGCTGTTTCTCTCATACATCAATGCTTTTCTCCCTCTGCCTCCTTTCCCTTCTTTCTAAAAATAAAATATTTTTAAAAAAATAGGTGTTTCTTGGAGTGTGCCTTCTCCACACACAAACACCCTAAGCTTAAGAAGGCCATAATGACCAGTGGCTCAAAAAACTCAAGATGGAGATTTAGGTCAGTCCTCCTGGCAAAGCACTTGGAACAGCAGTGGGGCTAGCCAAGGGTAAGAGAAATATAAGAGCACAGTAAAGGATGGAGAGGATGGCCATCTGATGTGACACAAGCCCAGCTGCAGTGGCAGGAATTACAATTCATCCCACTGACCTTCTTCAGTTTTCTCAGGAAAAGAAAATTACCTGAGTTTCCATAGAGGTTTTTCCAAACAGAATGAACTTACTATTCACAGCATCTGAGTTCAATGATTGCAAGGGGCGGACTGTGGGAATCTGACTGTGCTGTCAAGATTT
The DNA here is from genome assembly GCA_004026545.1 of Mormoops blainvillei. NCBI lineage: Eukaryota > Metazoa > Chordata > Mammalia > Chiroptera > Mormoopidae > Mormoops > Mormoops blainvillei. The sequence continues at coordinate 88,426 of PVJD01006031.1, read as the reverse complement.
CCCTTCAGTCAAAGTTGCTCATCCCTCAGCTATAACTACTGTTCATTCTTAGAAGACTGTATCTGATGTCTAAGAAAGCTATCGGTACAGTAGAAGGGAGCTTACCCTTCCATTTGTATCCCCTCAGGGGCAGCCCACATTCGATGACTAGTTAATTTAAACGGTAAAGTCCTGATCCCTTGTGTAATTTGGGACTACTCAGAAGGGCCATTTTGTTTTCAGAGCTCTTTATATAATCGACTGAGGCAAGTTTATTACTGTTCAACTTTTCTCAAATTCTGCTTCCCTCACTTGCTTCCTGTGTGTTATTTTTCCCCCTCTGAGATAAACCTAACAATTGTAGGCAAATTATTTGCTTTCCAGAGAAGAAAGAGCCTAAGACACCTGAAATCAGATGATCAAATACACTATGTATTTTGGATTAGGACTTTGACACATATCAAAATAAACAACCTTTTCCTATTTAGACTAGGTGTATGAGGGGAAATGGACTGACTAGATTAAGGGAAGGAAAAATGATGTATGTGTTTGACCTGACCTTGAAAAGCAATCTGAAATTTAAAAAAAAAAAAAGAACTCTATGAATTTTTCTTTGCTTTTACGGGTATTACAGAAGATATGAAAGAAAAAAAATGTGTTCATGTTTCTAAACCTTTTCACAGGTCTCCAAATGGTTGTTATAATGATCATTATGAAAAGTAAGCATCTAACTTGGCAGACATAAAATTCACAAGCCAGAAACACTATGTTTGATTTTATCTATGCTTAAAATCATAAAACCAAGAGAAAATTATGCTGAAATAATTTTGACTCTAGTACATTTATTACTTGCAGTGCATTTGCTTACCTAAATACATCAACAATTAAGAGGGAAAATTATTTGATGAAATAATTGCTGTGGGCTTCCTCACAAGCTCTCCAGACTCTGCCCTGCTGGTCCTAGAGAATGTTGGGTGCTGGAGCCTTGGGGAGTTTAGCAGTTATTCTGCTAATTTTTATGCTTTGCCAAAAAAAGAATACATTAACAATAATTTAAAACATGGCAACTGCGAGATTCCTGAAAAGAGAACCTACCGAGAAATGGCCTTGGCACAGAGAGGTAAACTGTCTTTTCCTTGGTCTATAAATCAAAATAGAGGAGAAAGAATCTTGTTGCTGTTCTCATAGATTTGCTCACCTGCATGATGGCTTTCCAGGTGATGGGGAGGTGACCTCTGGGTAAAACCTCAAGAATCGAGACCAATGCTTGATACTAGATGATCAAACAATGTTTCATGTTTTGATTAATGTTTGGAGACTGACTAGGGAGGATGAGGGTTAAAGGAGAGAAGATAAAAACTTGCAACTGACTCATTAGTTCATCCAGTTGTAATACAGACATGAGAAGTCATTGAACTTAATTCTTTGCTTCAAATGGATCAAAAAAGAGAGCTGAAGAGAAACACTTGTAAGTAAGGCAAGCAATGTGAGTAAGGCACATGGTGGGAGTGAGACTGACACAAGTTGAAGAAAATGGCTAAAACTATTCAATAAAGCATGTTAGAAATAAGGGCATTGGAACATGATGGTGACATCAGCTTTTGCTCCTAGCAGTCCAGCATCTAAGAATCTCTTTGTGGGTCCAGTAATCTGTATCTCTCACTATGGATGTCAGAGTGCTTTTTATGGTAAGAGTGCAGGCTAGGCTGTATAACAAGACTAGAATACAGTGTCTAAAAAGATAATTTTATTTCATTCTTACATAAGAACAACTGTTCCACCCCATGAGCTATGGCCACTTACCTCTGACAGAAAGTTCAGGCAAGAGGATTGGTCTTTAAGGACATGGCCTTGAAGATGAACTGCATACTGCTTACATTTCATGAGCCCTCACCAACCACTAGCTAGAAGGGAGGCTGAGAATTGTTGTCTCTAGTTGAATGGACTATGCTCATCGAATATTAAGAAGAAAAGGAGATAATAGATCCAGAACAGTTAGCAATTTTTGCTATGAGGATATGTCCTCTAACTGTGCAGGTAGATAAGCTGACCAAAGTTTAGACAATAAGATCAGTTTCATCCAGTGCTTTGGATTGGAGGGTTGGTGATAGCTGACAGCAGGGTGTCCATCATTTTCTGCCTGTGTGTGACCTGGGTAGGTGCTTTCCTTTTGAGTGTATTAGGTTCCTGCCATATTCTAAGCCTGGTTCCTCAGGGGTGCTCTGCAGAAGGACAATAGCTCTCAGGACAGTGTGCACAATATTTCATAGTATTGGTTGAAAGACAGGATTTATTGAGAAAGTCTACGAATCAGTGGTCAGTAAAAGAAGGCACTCCCAACCCCAGACTCCCATTATACCCCAAGATTTTCTGGTGAATATGCTGTGTATGCTGTAATATGCTGTAATATTCATTCTTATGGTTCTCCCTTCATATACGGCAATACAACTTTCTCAGTGGAGAACTAAGCAGACAACATTTTAGAAGGCAGACTGGATGGGTGCCTACTTTTTAGAGGTATTTACAGGCATTGTCTAGGAAACCCAGCAGCCCAGCTCTTGGAAGGTGAGGTTGTGGCAATTTTAGCTTCTTGTACCATGGGACATTCAGTTTGGCTGTACCTCCTCCCAGTCACCACACCAGTGATTCATTGACCAGGTAACTCTGCATAAGTTCTCAGGATCTCATTGGATGATTTTGCTTCTTAGATCAAGCTCTCTGTTTCTTATTGATTTTATTAATTGTCCACTCTTCTCTCAATAAATTATTTCTGTGTCTCTAGATGGAATTGGTTCCTGTTGTGTACAACAACAGTAATTGACTAATAGACTAAATGTGACCCAGAGAAATATAAAACTTAAACATACAATTGAATTATTTTGAAACTTAATTGGATCTCAAATAAAGCAAGATATTATTATTCCCACTTTATATATTATATGTAGAGGCCCAGAGATATTCAGTGACTAATGATAGGTAATTTCCCCTACAACAATTATTTTTAAAAAGTGTATTAATGCAGACTGCCATACCTTTTTATGCTTTTAAAAGTATCCACTGCACATATACATTAGCAGCATTAGCTATTATAGGTGACTATTCTATGTTTAATATGGCATGTTTACTGGTCTGATATTTATATTTAAAATCCCTGACATCTTGTATTTATAACTGCAGATTGAAATTAAATACAGACAGGTTAAGCCTTCCAGAAGTCAGATATTGACCTACTTACACTGTTCAATTGGCCAGTTGCCTGTGAGAGCACAGAGTCATGATAAATTATCTACAAGCTTAACCATTTTTCTTGCCATGAATTTCCATGCCCTACAAAACAGCAATCTGATATCTATTTACTATGTCATTCAATGTCAATAAAATTAGAAAGAGTAGCAGTGTCTTACATGTGATAAAGAGATCACCCATCAGAAAAGTTGTTGACTTTAACTAGTACTTACTCCCTCTTAAATCTATCTTTCTCTTTTCTCTATGAGTTTTCATTTGGAAACATCTTGAAACTTGTCTGAACAGGCATGTGAATGATAGCTGCATCTTCCATGTTGGTTTGAAGTCTATTGTCACAGCTGGGCAGTCACTCTCTTCTTGTTATTATCAAAGAAAAATGTTAGCATAACTTAATTCTAGGAAAAAAGACAATGAAAATGGTGTTGTAACTAATTTTAACAGGTGTCGGAAAAGAAACCATGAATCAGAAAACAAACAGGTAAAAATTATCACATTATATCATAGTGATAGCATGGAAATTTGAACCCTGACATTTCAATTATTATTCAAGGAAGTAATCATGATTACCTACACAGGAGGAATACACTGGTCTTACCGGTTTTTTAAAACATGTACAATTACATGAATCAGGTTTCATGCTGGATATTTCTAAAGCAAAAATGAATAGGGGGTACACTCTGCCTTTGAGAACTCATATTCTAATGTGTGACAGAAACAAATAACTCAGTTAAATGTGAGTACTCTTATAATAGAAAGCATAAAAATAAAAACTGGAGTCAGGTGAGTACAACCAGGATACCACTTGGAGAGAGGGGAATGATGTAGCAGATGGGAATGATGTGGGGTGGGAAGAGCAGAGAAAAATAAAAGTTGCCATCCACTCAAAGTGAACCTGCAAACCCACATTCCAAAACTTACTAAGAAATCTAATGGGAATAAAGATAACCAACAGATAAGCAATAGTGACACAAAGTATATGAGATTAAGTTAATTTTATGAAGGGGTCTAATCAAGATTTCACAATGACCATGTTAAAGATGGTCAAAGAAACAAATGAAGGAATATGAGGGGGGAAAGGCATGAAAACACAGTAAGAGGTAAATTGGGAAGGTGTAGTAAAAAAAACTACTTAGAAATACTACAAAAATCATTGAGTATTTTCAGTAACTCCTCTGGGAGTTTCCATGTAGCCATAGGTAAAAAACACATACTCTGCAGCTGGCTACTCTGAGAGCAATCTGACGCATGTGAAACTTACCAAATCAAACTCATGGCCTTGAGCCACATCTAGATAATCCAAATCTCAACCAATCTGCACACCTGCCCTGGAAGAGCCTCTACAGCTAATCTGCAAATGCGTAAGCACATTTACTGCTTGTTTCAGCTGATATAAGTAATATATGCTTATTGTTTCATGCCAGTTACTGGTATATGTGCATATGTGTGTTTATGATGCATTATTGTGAAAAGATCTAATTAATATAGTGTAAAAGCAACATTTGAAGGCAAAATAACTGAGAAATCTCCAAAATGAAACAGAAAGTAAGCTCTTATATGAAATATACATTCTGAATACAGTACAGAATTGATAAAGTAAATTCTACACTCAGACGAATTCAGTGCAAATGCAGAATGGGCTTATTAAAAAGCTTAGTTCATTGCAGCATTATTTACAACTGCCAAGATATGGAAGCAGCCCAAGTGTCCATTAGTAGATGAGTGTGCAAAACAACTATGATATATTTAACAATGGAATACTACTCAGCTATAAAAAAGAAGAAAATTTTAACATTTGCATGAGTATGGATGGACCTGGAGAACATTATGCTAAGTTGTATGAACCAGTCAGAGAAAGACAGATACCATATGGTTTCACTCATATGTGGAACGTAATGAAAAAACTGAACAAGCAAGCAAAATAGAAACAGACTCATAGACAGAGATCAGGATGACAACTAAGGTGTGGTAGAGGTTAAGGGGTGGAGGCATTGAGTAAAAGGGAGAAAGGGCTCATGGACATGGACAACAGTGTGGTGACTGCAGGAGAAGGAGAGTGTAAGGAGACTAGATGGTGATGGAAATAAATAAAATTCAAATTAAAAAATAAAATTAAAAAAAAACTTTGAGTTGAGTATCTATGGTAATAAAAATAAGAATACCTATCCAAAGAATAAAAAATAAATAAATAAAAGAAGAAAAATACAATATATTTTTCCTAGAATGGAGGAGAAAGGTCTACACAAGAAGTAAAGAAATGTGGTTATATAAAAATCACACAATAAGATAATAGAGAAAAGTTGAAATATATGATTAATTCTAGCACATTAGTGGATTAAAAAGTGTGTGTTTGTATGTAAAATTAAGAAAAATAATACAACTAAAGGGTGCTTAAAAGTGAATTCTAAAATGAAATATACAGTGAGTTGAAAATAAAGACATGCAAAATGAAATGACTTGTGAGTACTTACCAAAATGCTGATGCAGCAAAATTAATTAGCTCTACTAGAATTTAGAGCAAAAATAAAGTGTTAGTGCTGATAAAGATAAAAAAATAGACCTATAACCTATTTTTTATGCACATAACTTCAAATATTAAAATTGATAGAATTAGATGATGCAATTACACTAGAAACTGGCGGGTCAGGCAGTAACATTGGTAACTATATAGACTATTTGTTTAACAAAATTAAGTAACACAATATAATAGACCCATATAATGATTGTATGCAATAAATAAAGAATATTTATTATTCTCAAATAATATAGAAAGCCATTGAGAGGACGTGACCACTGCCTGTCCCCGGAGCTGGACCCTGGCCGGAACAGAGTTTGCTTTCTGCAAACCCTCTTTAGAGACTATGTGATCAGAGCTGATGATTATTCTGACATAAATCACCAGTGCTCTCTTGCCTCCTACTATGTGCTGGTTCCTGGAATAGGTTATTGTCTTAACCTGGTCAAGTATATAAAGTAATTTTCATACCTGCTGACATTCACGTACTAGTACCCATGACTATTGCCCCCACGCCCACCCACAACCCTTTACTAATTCTCTGGCACATGCTAAGCTGTACGGGGATCTATTTCATCTTGCAGCCATCCAAGACATGACTTGGATATAAGTTTTTCTTAATAAACTCTATTAATTACCACACTATAGTGGCCAGTTTCCTTAAAAAAAAAACTAAGGCATTTTATCATATATTTTTCCATCAATTTCTATCTCTAGAACAAAAAAGTCTACAAAGACAAAAGAAAATATGTCCAGATAATAAAAGTTTACTAGTCTAAAAAATATCATGCAGAAACATGGAAAAGGTATCTTGTTTCTTGCAACAGAAAAAAATCTGACTTTTTGCTTTTGTTTTGTTTTGCCTTTTAGCAAGCCAAGTGACAAATCTGGAGCCTGAAACCAAAATGTTTTTTCTTTTTGGATGTTTTATTGATTATGCTATTGCAGTTGTCCCATTTTTTTTTTCTCCCCTTTATCCCCTCTACCCCACACTCCATCCCATCATCCCCACCCCTCCTAGCTCATGTCTGTTGGTTGTACATATCAGTTCTTTGGTTTCTCAATTTCCTATACTATTCTTAACCTCCCCCTGTCTATTTTTTTGTTTTGTTTTGTTTTGTTTTTTGTCAACATTTTCCTGCCATCACTTTCCCCAGCCCCACCCACCCCCACCTTCCACCCTCCATCCTTCCCCCATTTGGCTTTGTCCATGGGTCCTTTATGCATGTTCCTTAATGACCCTTCCCATTCTTTTCCCCTCATTATTCCCCTCCCTTCTCCCCTCTGGTTACTGTCTTTGTTTTTTATTTCAATGTTGCTGGTTATATTTTGCTTGTTTGTTTGTTTTGTTGATTAGGTTCCACTCATAGTTAAGATCATAAGGTATCTGTCTTTCACTGCCTGGTTTATTTCTACCCTAAGAATCCAGCCTCTTTCTTAAACAGGTAGATTTTTAGTCTCTTGGCTTTTCCTTGGTTGGAGTGTACTAACCATTTTTAAAAACTATTTCAAAGAATGATTAAAATTATACATTCTCTGTTGAAAATATAGTACAATTAATTTATAAACCATCAGTGAAATGATAGTTTAAAAAATTATACATTTGGAAAAATAAAAGCACCCCTAAATAATTGAAATGTTCAAGAAATGTCATAATGGCAGTTACAAAATATTTTGAAATAAATAACACTAAGAATCATCCTAAAGTAAGTAAAAGATGGAAGAATACAATCAAGACAAAAAATAATGAAATATACCACCAAGAAACACAAGAAAGGACAAAACAGTTCTTGAACTAATTTAATAGAAAAACTTCTTGCAAAACTAATCAAGAAAAAATGAAAAGGCAGAAATAAATAATAGTAGCAACATAAAGGAGCCATAACCAGCTGGAGTAGACATTTAAAGACAGTCATAACGGCATGCTAAAAGAAATGCTCTGAATAAATTTAAACCTAGCTGACATGAGTAAATTTATAATAATGCTACATTACCAAAATTGATTTAAGCTGGTTGAACCAGTAGCCACCAAATAAATTGAAAGAGCAATTGATAATTTCCTCAATGTAAAGGGGAGCCATGTTTGATCCACAAGTAAACTAAGCCGATGAAGTGGCAGAATAGTTTATATAAGGAATATTACTAAAATTGGGAAAAAATCAGCTTTTGTATCAGTAAATAATAATATGATGTGATAAATTCACATAATTTTCCCTATATCCATGATTTCCACGTCTTATATTTTTCTCACTGGAATTTCTAACACATCATCCATCAAGCTCCACAGAATATGTCTGTTCCCATGAAGACTTCAGTGTTTTACTTTCTTCGTTGTTCCCTTTGACCCTGTGACTCTGTTTTGCGTCAGTGTATTTGTGGGTCTGCCCAATCCCCCCAGCTGGCCTGCAGCCTGTCTGTTGCACCCCATAAGGAGCCCAGCATAGTGCTTTATCCCAGGCTGTGCGGTTATATCCAATGCTGAAAGGATATGTGCCTACTACCTTCTTCCCGGTAGAAAGCAGCAGTCACAGCTGTGACCTTGCAGAGGACAACTGCAAAACAACATCAGGGCCAAGCCCAACTCTGCTCCAGGCAGCCCCACTTGGCACATTGACGTGACCAAGAGCAGAAAGCCAGAGAGCTTCCTCATGATGCCTCTGGCTGGCGGTGTGCCCACCTTGCCTCCGTTCACTCACAGCTCAGGTTTCAGCCTCCTAAATATAAGGCGTCCTCAAGGGTTGCAGTTGCAGACCACACTCACTGTCACCACACAGTGACTCCTGGCCTATTGGGGCAACACAGTTTATCCTCAACCACTACAAACTGACTGTTTCAGATTGTGCATTTTCTGAGGAAACTTTAGAATCACTTTATTTTAAAAGAACACATTAAAGAGAAGAAATAGGTAAGTGACTATATCATGGTTGTGTTTATTTTTTTTTCTTTGACCTTTAGGTTTTTCTCAGATGAAATAAGTTGTGGGCATTGTTTGTAGCTGAATACATACTTTTTTCCTTTCATTTTCAAATAAATATGTTCATTGATTGCATTTTTGTTTATTACAGTATATTCGATTATAAACTTTTCAATTCTTTTTATCACATATATATTACATGGTATTGAATTATGTTGCTTTTCAAAACTATTCATGTACAATAAAGAAAAAGGAAACTCCATGTTATTAATATAAGCCTCTCTTTCCCAGACACCGTTTCTCAGACTGCTGTTCACGGCCTTTCTGGTGCTTGTTCCCAGGCAAAGCAATGGCATCAGTACCTTCAGCTGGCTGCCTTCTGGCCAAAAATCAATATTATCGAAGTAAGTCACATCATTGCTAGAGGTTGCCTACCTGTGGAGGGAGGATATGATCTGTGGTGATGTCTATAGGATATTAGTAGCCTACATATTGGACTGTCCTAGTCAGTACCTAAGGCAGAAGACTGATAGCTGTTCGTGACTGCGAAGGAAATAGCAATAGAACACATCAGAGTCCTCTCCAATTCAACATTATCAAAGAAGGCTCATTTCTGTCTTTTAACTGTGTTATATTGTACCTATGAAACCATTAATACTTATAAATAAGTGAAAATTAGTTTATACTTCATAATTATTTTTAATTTCAATATCTTGCATTAATAGGATACATTAAAAACTAATACTTTTATTAAAATATTATTCACTTCTTAGAAAACAAGGGATAGCATGACTATGCTTCAGGGATTTTCTAATTTCCACTTTGCTGCTGTGGATAATAGGTTAGCATCTGTCATACCAGTTTTACTTTTATGCATGCATCTCTGAGTATTTATAGCTCAACAGAAAATTTTAACTTCTTAAAGAAAATTCAGAAATTTCATTAAATAAAATAATTATATTAAAACCCAAATTATCATTTATTGACAATAGGCCAAGAACAGAAAACCCTCTTATATTAAGATGCTTCCAACTCTGTGTTGGAAATGTCTGTTAATATTCTTTTTATAACAAGGTTAAACTATGCCTGTTTACTTAGAGTTTTTATATCTCCACAGAAGTTATTTTTATATTCTGATCTTTTTAAAGGCTTATAGGTTTCAAATACAAGAATGATAACACAAACTAACTGTTTATATTTTTAAAAATAATTCACTTCTAAGTTTGATAGCTTTTGTATGCTATTTATACACATGTAATATTTCTAATGCAATAAAATAAGATGCGTTATTCACTTCCTAAAGTTTTAAATTTGACATTTATAACATTTTAAATTCTTCATGGATATCTATATCCATGGAGAGAGAGAAGAGAGGGAATGTCCACCATGGGAAGAAATACTATATTAGTAAAAAATGAAATATGCCTTATTATTCTAGAATATTTTTAATTTATTATTTAATTTTTTAATTCATAAGTGTGACCTGGAAGTAAATTATTTCAAGCATACTGCTTGAGAGTTTAGAGATAAATAATATGTATGTGTTTGCTTGTTATATATTTGTTCATTTATTACTGTTTCTTTTGTAGAGGCCAGTATATCTTCGGTTAGCTCTGACTCTGTTAATTTCACAGATGAAGACAAATCCCAGCATGGTACTTAGTTTATTTCTTATCAATATCACCCTCATTGTTTTTCTTTGTTTTTTAATCTCTCAAATGTGTTATATAAGGAAGTAATATAAATTTTATTTGATAGGGTTACCTGAAGTGGCAGAACCCAACTGGTGGTTTAAATCCTTTTTTTATTCTGAACCTGTAATTTCAAATGTAATAAGGAAAGATCTGTCTACTAGTGGGTAAGTTTCAGCCTTTTCTGTTAAGGATATTACTTACTTAGTGAATGAAACAATGCATGCAGTAATTATTAACCAATGAAGATAAAACTGGTGTTTCTTGAGGATGGTGAAGGCTTGATACGAAGCCTACCTGTGGGATGGAGAGGGAGAAAGCTGTTGCTCCCTCTCTAGTTAAATATCAGTCAGATCATGAGCACCTTGTCTCATTCTACTAAAGAGTGACTGAAAAATCATATGCCATTTTTTACTGTTGTTTGGGGGAGATATATTGGGAATCAGAGGCAAGGTTCTCTAAATGTGTTTTTTTTAAATACCTTCAGGAAACAATTAGATAGTTGCTGTCCCTAATAACCTGAATTAGTACCACTCCTAGTTTTTTGAAAAGCACTTATTATGTTTTTTAGACAATGGCTGATACTAACACTGATAACCAGTCACTAAACAGAATTAAAAGAATGAAAGATGATGGCATTTGTTGGCTCCGATGTAAAAATATAAGGTTTTGATTAATTATCCAATATAAATTTAAAATGAAATCAATTAAATATTGATACTTTTTAAAACCAAGGACAGACAAGCTTTTGAAAAGATGTATTTTTTGCTCTCTTTATCAGTATATTGATTTGAATTATCTAGGTATTTTACTCATTTTGCACTTTGACTATAAAGACAAGCTAACTTACAGATAAGCATTTCTAGGTTAATCTCTTTGTATTGCAATTCAATGAACATGGTTGTAACAACTGTCTATTTTATACAGCACCAATTGTTGATTCTGACAATCCAAGTGACTCTACCTGCTGAGTTGCTATGAATGTGAACAATACCTTCCAGCACTCAGGCTATTCCAGATGACTCTTCTCCTTTTGTACAAAGACAAAAACCTGCAGGAGATCTCAGCTGCCACCCCTGAAATTCAGGCATTTTCTTCACTACCAAAACCATTACTATAAGTGGCATCAGCTTCATGGAAAACATTAGAAAAACATGGTTTTAGTAATGTGCCCTTGTGAAGTAATGAATCATCAAATGTAGTAGACTTTTCATTATCCATAATATTTTTTCAAAACAAATAAAAATTTTTTTAATTTTCAAAAAATTCATTAGACTCTGTTTATGTTTGTTGAATGGTTCATTGTATAATACCTTAAAACTAAAGTATTAACATGTACCAATGGTTTAGAAGTCATTGGATTCAAACATGTAGAATAGATGCAAAAATTGTTTTTTTTTTAAATAATGAACATTGGAAATAGCAAACACACCCATAAATGCATTACTTGTTAATTACATTACTGTACATTTAACCAACTGGCTATTGTGTAGATTTTAAAGTTTATAATTTTAACAATATTTAACAACACAGAAAATTATGATGATATAATGTTAAGTGAAAAAGGTAGGATAATCCATATACGGTATGATTTTAGTTGTATTAAAAAAGATACTTATGTCTAAGATTGAAAGACAAATAACAAAATATTAAGTGGCTATTTTTTGAGATAAAATTTTAGATGACTTCCATTTTCTCCCTTATATTTTTCTGTGTCTTCTCAAATTTCCTATTACAACTAGTTTTTGTATATAATTAGAAAATAATACAATGTATTTTTAAAAAGCACTGGGAAAAATTTTCTGAACATGAATAAATCCTACATAAGTTTCAGCATTTACTACTTTCCTCAAAATTGGGTAGATACAATTTAGTGAGTTTCAACATAAAAGTTTCTATTATATACTGCTTGGAAGTATTTTTTTAATGTAAGACGATAACTGTTAAGAAATTAGGGATGGTGTGCTCCCTCAGAGGTAGAGAGGCACTTTGACATTTTGTGGCTAATGTTGCATTAAACACCCCATAGACTCAGCACATGTAATTGTTCATTATCCAACTGTCTTCTCATTCCACCACGTAGCCATAATAAAATATCAAGACTATTCTCAGCAATGGACACTACTGACCATGTACTACTCTTTCTAAATGGGAAATGCATTGCTTCAATTTTGTGACCCTCTATCACTTTGTAGTCAATGAAGGTGACTCAAATATTACTTTAACCCAACAGATTATCATTGTTTACATATTATTGCCTTTTCTGGTTACTTGAATTTATAATTTTTATATATGTGTAAAGGTCAGTTAAAGTTTTAGACTATCTATTTCACTTGGCTTTAGTCTAAAATTAAATTACATTAACTGAAGACTGACTTTTCCTAAAGTAAGAGAAAAGTAAGTGAGAAGTAAAACAAAATGGTGAATTTTGGGATGATTTGTTTTTACTTTAAGATTATCAACAAGTTCCTTCTTCCTTAAGGGCTTGGTGTATGTGTGAACAGATTGTTTGTTTAGGTTATTTGATAAATTTCCCAAAAGTGTCAAAATTGTTGCTTTTACATTAGTTTAGAGTAGTGTTACTATTGCTAAAAGTTATTGTTTAAAGTAGTTGAATTTTACAAAGGCTTTTAAATCAAATATTCTATTATGACCATATGTAGTTCTTAAACATATTTAGATTTGTGAGGATAGATCAATTGATGATAATATAAGGAATCTTCCTGAAATATGTTAATGTGATTTAAAAAGTGAAAGCATTCCTGTGTGCTATCCCAGAGATTCTAAAGAATTAAAATGATAAAAATAAAGAGAAAAAAATGTTTTCTAGGTAAATTCCAGTTCATTGCTTCTCATGTAGTTTTCCTACAGTCTTCCTCAGAGAAACCTCCAATCTACTCATCTTAATTAGATTTTTCATTACAGGTTCTCATAGCCCATGTTTCTCTCCTTCCTAGCACTTATCACAATTATAATTTTATGTTTGCTTATCTAGCTACTTATTTTCCCCACTGCACTATAAATATATAAGGGACAAGATCACGTTTGCTCTATCAACAGTTTTTACCCAAATTCAGACATATCAACAAGTATTTGTCAAATGAATGACAATGGTTCTTTAGCAAGAATTGGCCCCTCTCTTAAGAAGTGTTACATTTCAGTACAGAAGAGTAAACACTATATTAATAAAGAAAATATTTTTCAAATAGTGAAAAATGCTGTAAAGCAGACAAAACAAGGTATTTTGTTGAAGAGTGATTGAGGTAGGACAGAGATTAGAGGAAGGCTGCTTTAATTGGTGTAGTTAGGAAAGGATTCATTTACAAGATGACATGGGAACTGAGTTCTAGAAGAGGGGAAGCAGCCAATTTAGTGAAAAGTACTCTAGGAAGAAAAAATAACCAGTGCAATTTACCATGCTTGACACAAGTCTGTCCAGTGTTCTGTTACACTGTGGTAAAGTGACAGCTGCTTTGAAAGAATTTGGCATTTTTCCACTTGGAGATCAAATTGTCTATAGCATTCGGTTTGTTTCCAACTAAGCCCAAGAGGAAAAATGGTGAGGTTTGGAGTTATACATTTTCTCCTAGAGTTCTTCAGGGTGATCTATGAATTATCCCAAATCACATCATATAGTAGTGTGAATGTAAATTCACCAGTCATGTTAGGAATGTTTTGAGTCATATGGGACATATGCGATATGAGTGTTTCTAGTCCCTAAAACATTTTTTTTAAACTAACAAGGTAAGTTTTACCCTATTTTTTTCCTCCCATCTTTCGTACCGCATAAATACATTTCTATTATTTTAAAGGTTCTTTTCCAGTTTTTCTTTTAAAATTGCCTTTTTAGAACTATTCTATATCAAAGGACAAGAAAAGGAGAGTGCTACACAGTTATTCTCCTTCCTCAATAGTTTACAGAAAGAATGTGGTTCACTTTTGGTGTCTGAAAATTTTCTTCTATTAAAGTATAATTATTTGATTTTCCAAAGGTTGAGGGAGAGAAAAAAAGTGTGATGTGTTTCTAATATAGTACTTTAAACAATTTTTATTTAAACTTTAAGTACATTCTGACTAAATTCATTATAAACAAATATGAATTTCATTTATTAAGAAAAATGGCTTGTATTTTTATCTCTTTACCTAAATAGGTGAGATATAAAAGTTTTGCTTCATTTTTAATTACACATATTAAAATGTATTTGCTTCCTCCAAAAAATTATTAAATCTTGCACTATAGTAATTGTTTGATTAACTGAAATTGGATTAAGCAATCAGCTTACTGGAATGTGAACTTCACAGATATTTCATCATTTTTACATCTCTAGCAGAGGTTTTCAAATTAGTGAATGAATAGTTAATGGAACTATGATTTGTATGTCAACTCAACACAAAAGTTAAATTTTGAAATTCCTTTGCAAGAGAGAGTGTGACAAACATTTTACTTTCAAATAACCTACCTTTGAGAATATTTGTGAAATCTTCAAAAGCACATTTAAGAAGCTATCCATATTTAAATTTCAAGCAAAATTTCACCATGAAAAGTGAAGACATACAAACCCCACAGAGTATATTGAGCATGTTACTTTGTTTTTTTCCACACATCTATCTTTTGTTAATGTAACCAAATAGCCAGTGGGGACCCACTGCCGGCCCCCCATTTCCTTTCCACCAACTCTAGAGACGAGTCTGGTGGAAAGGAAAATGGAACTTTTATATATAGATATAGATGAGATATATAATAGATTACTTGATGCCCACCCCTGCCCCCACTGCTGGAGGAACAAATAGGCCGTTGGGGGGTGGCCACTGCAGCAGGTTTCCCATGGCTTTTTGTGAAGGGCTTATCACCAGGCTTGCAACCTCCCAGGACTTGCTGGCCTTAATCTCCTCTCCTGACACCGCCACCCTCTTCTTATCAGCCTTGCTCTAGTACCTTAGGTCAAGCCTGCAGCACTCAAGGAGGGGTGTGGTGCCTGACCCTCCTTGGCTGAACTGGGGTCACAGCCATCTGCCCCACAATGGCATGGGCCACAGGCAGAAGGCAGCTTCTCACCATGGGGAGGGGGGTGGGGGGCTTGTTGGGCCTGCGCCTCCCTGAGCCCATCACCCTAGCCTCTCCTCCTTCCATCTTACTGGAGCTTGGTGCACTGCAGGCCCACCCTGGAGTACTCATGGAGGTGCTCCAGCAAATGCTCCTAGGTCACCCAGTCCCCAAGGCCTGGGGCCCAGGAACTCCAGTCTTGGTGGGTCAGGAAGGATGGGAGAATCTGAGAGAGTGGCATGCCCATGCATTCTCCTTTAAAAGGCTCCCCCTAGAATTCCCCATGCAGTGGAAGCATATTGGAGGGTATGTGCTTCCCATTCAATCATCTTCTTGGTTTTGGGCACCAGTGGTGCACACCTTTTTGTGTGTGTGTTATGCACATGTTGTTCTGGTTGCTGGGGTGATGCAAACATGTGCCACCTTAAGTGCTTCTCTACCCTCCCCATTTCTGGGGGGGAGCTCCTCACTTTATAATTCTCCCCTTTAACAACCTGTTCACTTGTAATCTTACAAGGGCTGAAGGATGAAGATCTTGCTCTGCTTGCACTACTTCCCACTAATCAAAGTACATAATCCTATACATCCCCTGGCCCAGGGGTCCCTAACAAAGAGGGTCTGGAGCGGAGGGGAGTCTACATGAAGGGGACAGTTGGCTGTCCATGGAAAGCAGCATGAGTGATGTCCAAAGGATGGCATTGCTGGACAACTTATTATCCTTGTCCTATTCTGGAGGCAACAAATATGGCAAGAGGGTTGGAGGGCATAGTCAAAGCCATAACAACTATAACAAAGGTAGGGACTAATTCTACAGTGTCCCTGATTAAGAAAAAAATGGCTTCCTTGGAGGAAGGTGTGCAAGGCATGTCACACCTGTCTGAAGGCTAACTGCTTACTATACTCAACTGAAATTAATTTTATGGGAATATCCTGAAATTCCCCCCTTTAACAATTCTGGATCTTTTCTGTCCAGACTATTAAGGCAGAAAAGAAAGCACTTACTTCACCAATTCAACCACTTAGTTAAGCCAAACCATTGACTCCCGGGAGGTGGTGATGCAGATGGGCTTCTCAAGTGGAACCTACACTTTCTGAGTCTACAAGACCACCTTTTGAGAAGGTGTTCAATTGCAAGCTCTTGTTGAAATGATATAAAGCACTGACCGTTTGATATCATCAAGTTAAACCAATTCAACTCTCAAGTGAAAACAAACTTTAAAGACACTTAGCTGTGCTAGGGTCTGATGATCATGACTGAGCACTATAAACTTCCTTAAAACCTGATCTCTCCTCCTAAGATCACCCTCTTTGGCTTTAAAATAGACTGCCAGTTTTCAATCTTTCCTTCTGGTTTACATAAAAACAACAAGAGTAGCACTGAACACATAAGATTTTCTTAAGCCTGCTTTGCTAGAACTTCCACAAAGAACCTTAACATTGACCCTTAGTTAGCCCATGAGGGCATAGAAGACAAACCCCGCCACTGCCATCCAGTTCTACCTGCAGTACCTGTATTCCTCAAGTCCTTGGGGTTCTCATCATGTCTTGAGGTTCCTCTTAGCCACCTTTGTTCCTTCCCTGGAAAGACTGCCATGAACCACGTGACCAAAAAAGGTACCCAGCCATTTCTCAGAGGGGCTTTTGTTAGCTTCCAAAGTCAATCTTAGGTCCTTACTGCTCTCACCATAAACCCTCAATTAAGTAAGTAATAAAACTGTATTTATTACACACTAACATACAATTAAGCACATTGACAATACTATAGCAAAATATATGATCATTCACAAGTACAGAAAAAGACTATAAATAACCTCCCATTCAGATCAAGTTTTGAACTGAATTACTATTTAAATGATTACTGACTTCAGGACTTTTAAGATTTAAAAATTTCAGAAAAGGATTGTAGGTCTTTGTAGAATGTTTTCTTTATTTTCTCCACCAACATATTAACTGTTGATTATATATATGTATACATGTTTTTCTTTATAACTTTTAATATACCTATATTTTTAACATGTAGCTTAACAGATTTTAATTATATCTCTGTCAACTAGCTCTTTTAATTTTTTTTTTTTAAGGATGTGGAGATCTAAGATGGTAGAGGAGTAAGTGAAATCTACACTAACTTCCTCCCAGGACCAGCCTAGAATTACAACTAAATTGTGGAGAAATCATCTTGAATAACCAACTGAACACTAGCTGGAGAGGAGACTTACAACCATGTACAGATAGAAGAAAACACTTCAGCACAATGTAACTGGTAGGGAGTATAGGGGAAATGTAAGAGGGCAGCCTGGGCTCCCATGGGTGGCAGCAGAAGTGTTAGAGGGATATTTCAGTGGCCAGGGTTTCCCCCAGAGAGGTGTGGGGTCTAAACACCAAGCTGAACTCCCCAGTCTACAGCACTAGAACCAGAAAGGAACCCAGGTAACATCCAGCTGTGAAAAGCAGCTGGGGTTCTGTTGGCCAAAGAGATACAGATGGAGATGCAGAGAGCCTCTTAAAGGTCCAAGCTCAAAATTTTGTTTGAAGCCACTTACTCTGGGTGCCACCAAGGGAGGTGGCAGAGAGGACCAGAGATGCTGAGGAGAGTCTGGAGTTGGTTGCTCTAGGAGAGAATTGAGGGAACAACCACCAGGATACATGTGCTGATTCATTCCCCAAGCTGGAGGAACCATGTCTCAGGAACAGCAGTCCTCTCTGAATGGCATCAGACTGAGAGAAAGCAATAGCCCTGCTGTGGAAATTAGTCTGCCCCACCCTGTGGTACTTAAGCCTGATTGCTGATCATGGATTGATTATATTAACAACCGATCTTTTTAAAGTATCATTCATTTAACCTCTAAGGTGGGAAATTCAAAGGAGCAGCCAAAATGGGCAGACAAAGAAATAAACCCCAAATGAAAGAACAAGATATATTTCCAGAAGAACTAGATGAAATGGAAGTAAGCAATTTATCAGAGAGAGAGAGAGAGCTTAAAGTAATGATTATAAGGATACTCAATAGAATGAAAAAAGACATAGAAACCATAAAAAAAGGATCAGTCAGAAATAAAGAATACAGTATCTGAGATAAATAATACACTGGAAGGAATAAACATTAGGTTAGAAAAAGCAGAGCATCAAATCAGTATTTTGGAAGACAAAGAATTATCTTCCAATCTGGCAGAGCATCAGAAAGAAAAATAATAATTTAAATATTGAGGAGAACTTAAGAAACATCTTGGACTACATGTAGTGTAACAACATCTGCATCATGCGACTACCAGAAAGAGAAGAGCAAGGGATTGAGAACCTATTTGAAGAAATAGTAACCAAAAACTTCCCTAATCTGGTGAAGGAAAAAGTTGCACAAGTCCAGGGTGCTCAAAGAGTCCCAATATAGTTGGACCCAAAGAGGCCTACACTGAGACATATCATAATTAAAATGACAAGGGTTAAAGATTAGGAGAGGATTCTAACAGCTACAAGGGAAAAGCAGGTAATTACCTGCAAGGGA
Organism: Mormoops blainvillei; assembly: GCA_004026545.1. Lineage (NCBI taxonomy): Eukaryota > Metazoa > Chordata > Mammalia > Chiroptera > Mormoopidae > Mormoops > Mormoops blainvillei. Next base: position 69,541 of record PVJD01006031.1, on the reverse strand, counting down.
GCACCAATTAGAGTGCCATCTGATTACTCATCAGAAACATTTCAGGTCAGAAGGGAGTGGTGTGAAATATTAAAAGTAATGAAAAGCAAGAAATCACAACCAAGGCTACTTTTCCCAGCAAGGATATCATTAAACAAGGAACTTCTCAACAAGAAAAAGCTAAGGCATTTGTTAACACTGAACCAATACTGCAACAAATGTTAAAGGACTTGCTTTAAGAAGAAGAAGAAAAAAGGAAAGAAAAGACAAAAACCGGGGGGGAAACAGTCTAACGATAAAATGGCACTACATACATATCTGTCAATAATCACCTTAAATGTAAATGGTTTAAATGCTCCAACCAAAAAACATAAGGTAGCTGAATGGCTAAGAAAACAAGACCCATACATACATATCCTGCCTCCAAGAGACCCATCTCAGATCGACAGATACATGACAACTAAAAGTAAAGGGATGGAAAAAGGATATTTCATGCAAATGGAAAAGAAAAAAAAGCTGGGGTAGCATACTTATATCTGACAAAATAGACTTTAAAACCAAACCTGTAGTAAGAGACAAAGAGGACACTCTGTAATGATAAAGGGAAGAATTCAAAAAGGGGATATAACCTTAGTAAACATTTTCATACCCAACGTAGGAGAACCTAAATATTTAAAGCAAATTTTAATGGACATAAAGGAAGAGACTGACAGAAATACAGTCATAGTTGAGGATTTTAACACCTCATTGACTTCAATGGATAAATCTTCCAGACAGAAAATGAACAAGGAGACAACAGCCTTAAATGACACACTAGATCAAATGGATTTAATTGATATCTTCAGAACATATCACCCCAAAGCAGCACATTATACATGCTTTTCAATGAACATGGAAAATTTTCTAGAATAGATCACATGCTAAGACACAAAATAAGTCCCAATAAATTCAAGAATATTGAAATCACATCAGGCATCTTCTCTGACAACAATGCTATAGAACAAGAAATAGATCATAGGAAGAATACTGAGAAGATATGGAAGCCAAATAGGATGTTTTTAACAATGAATGGGTCAACAACAAGGTCAAGGAAGAAATCAGAAAATACCTTTAAATAAAGGACAGTGAGGCCACAACAATCCAAAATCAGTGAGACACTGGGAAAGCAATTCTAAGATGGAAATTTACAGCATTACAGGCCTATCTCAAAAAATAAGAATAAACTCAAAAAAGCAATCTAACTTCACAATTAAAGGAACTTGAAAAGAACAAGAAACAAAGCCCAATATTAGTAGAAGAAAGGAAATAATTAAGATTAGAGCAGAAATAAATGAAATAGAGTAAAAAAAATGATACAAAAGATCATTGAACTCAAGAATTGGTTCTTTGAAAAGAAAAATAAGATTAAGAAACTTTTAACTAGGCTTATCAAGGAAAAAAGATAAAGGACACAAATAAATAAAATCAGAAATGAAAGAGGAGAAATAACAACTGACACCAAAGAAATAAAAAGGATTGTAAGAAACTATTATGAACATTATATGTCAACAAACTGGACAACCTGGATGAAATGGATAAATTCCTAGAAGCATACAATCTTCCAAAACCAAATCAGGAAGAATCAGAGAATCTGAATAGACAGAGTATGCCTAATAAATTGAAGCAGTAATCAAAAAAGTTCCCAACAAACAAAAACCCTGGGCCATGTGGCTTCACAGGTGAATTTTACCAAACATTCTGGGAAGAGCTAACACCTCTCCTTCTCAAAATATTTCATAAAATTCAAGAGGAAGGAAGGCTCCCAAACTCCTTTTATGAGGTCTGCATTATCCTAATTCCAAAACCAGACAAAGACATACAAAGAAAGAAAATTATAGGCCAATATCACTGATGAACATAGATCTTAAAATCCTCAGCTAAATATTAGCAAACCGAATACAGCATGTCTCAAAAAGGCCATACACCCTGATCAAGTGGGGATTATTTTAAGGTAGAAAGGATGGTACAACATTCACAAGTCAATAAATGTGATTCACCACATGAACAAAATGAAGGATAAAAACTACATGATTATGTCAATAATTCAGAAGAGGCTTTTGATAATATCCAGCATTCATTTATGATAAAAATTCTCAGCAAAGTGGGAATAGAGGGAACAGATGTAAACATAATAAAGGCTATATATGACAAATCCACTGCCAACATCATACTCAATGGACAAAAACTACAAATGTTCCCCTTAAGAATGGGAACTAGTCAGGGATGTCTGCTTTCATGTCTCTTATTCAACATAGTACTGGAAGTCCTAGCCACAGCAATCAGAGGAAAAGAAGAAGAAATAAAAGGCATCCAAATTGGAAAGGTAGAAAGAAAACTGTCTTATTTGTAGATGAGATGATAGTGTACATAGAGAAACCCAAGATTCCACCAAGAAACTACTACAACTGATAATGAATTCAGCAAAGCAGCAGGATACAAGATTAATATCCAGAAATAAGCTGCATTTTTATATGCCAATAATGAACTAATAGAAAGAGAAATTAAGAAAACAACCCCATTCACAATTGCTTCAAAAACAATAAAATGCCTAGGACTAAAACTAATGAAAGATATAAAAGACCTGTACTTGGAAAATTATAAGACACTGAAGAAAGGAATTGAAGAAGATACAAATAAGTGGAAGCACATGCCATGTTCATGGATAGGAACAATCGACATATTAAAATGTCTATACTACCCAAAGCAAACTATAGATTCAACGCAATTCCTATCAAGATTCCAATGACATATTTCACAGAACTAGAACAAATACTTCAAAAATTTATATGCAACAACAAAAGACCCCATATAGAAACAGTGACCCTGAAAAAGAAGAACTAAATTGGAAAAATCATACTACCTAACATCAAAGTATAGTATAAGGCAATAGTAATCGAAAGAGGCCCGTAGTGGCATAAAAACAGACACATAGATCTATGGAACAGAATAGAGAGCTCAGAAATAAACTCACACTTTTATAGTCAATTAATATTTGAGAAAGGAAGCAAGCACACACAATGTAATAAATATATTCTATATAGTAAATTGTGTTGGAAAAATTGGACAGATACATGTAGAAAAATAAAAATAGACCATCTTCTTATACCACACACAAGAATAAATTCAAAATGATTTAAAGACTTAAAAGTTAGACCCAAAACCATAAAAACCTGAGAAGAAAACTTAGGCAGCAAAATCTCAGATATTGTTCATAGAAATTTTTTATTGCATATATATCTCTCCAGGCCAGGGAAACAAATGAAGAATAAACAAATGGGACTTCATCAAACTAAAAAGTTTTTGCATAGCAAAAGAAACTGTCAGCAAAAGAAAAAGGCAACTCAAAGAATGGGAGAACATATTCACTGATACATCTGATATGGGGTTAATATCCAAAATCAATAAATTACTTACACAACTCAACACCAAAAATATAAATCCCCATTTAAAGAAATGGGTAAAGGACTTGAATAGACACTTCCCTAAAGAGGACACACTGATGACCATGAGACATATATAAAGGTGCTCAACATCACTAATCAGACAAATGCAAATAAAAACCAAAGGAGATACCATCTTATACCTGTCAGAATGGCTACCATCAATAAATCAACGAAGAACAAGTGCTACTGAGAATATGGAGAAAGGGAAACCCTTTTGTGCTCTTCGTGGGAATGCAGACTGATATAGCCACTGTGGAATGCACTACGGAGGTACTTCAAAACATTACAAATGGATCTGCCTTTTGACCCAGCAATCCCACTTCTGGGAATATATCCAAAGGAACCCAAAACACTAATTCAAATGAACATAAGCACCCCTATGTTTTTTGCAGCATTATTTACAATTGTAATATATAGAAACAGCCCAAGTGTCCATCAAAAGATGCGTGGATAAAACAACTATGGGAATTTGCATAATGGAATTCTACTTGGCCATAAAAAAGAAGAAAATTTTACCCTTTGCAACAGTATGAGTAGATTTGGAGAACATTATGCTGAGTGAAATAAGCCAGTCAGAGAAAGACAAATACCATTTGATTTCACTCCTGTGGAATCTAACCAACAAACTGAACTAACAAGCAAAATAGAAACCCACTCATAGATGGAGAACAGATGACAGCTAGTAGGGCAGTGAGGGGCAGTTAGGGGGTGGAGGGATTGAACTGAAAGGAAAAGGACTCATGGACATTGACAACAGTGAGTTGATTGCTGGTGGTAGGGGGATATAAGAGGACTAAATGGTAATGGAAAAATAAAGATTATATAAAAACAAAGAAGAGAGATATACAGAAACTTTTATCTGTTACCCCTTCTAATTTTAAACTTTTTTATTATTTCTACAATGTCAGGGTTGACAAGTTTTACCTTTTTCTGTCATCATAATTACCATATTTACTTTAGACTTTAGTCAAATAATTTATGTATCTAATACTCAATGCTGAAATTTTGTTGTAATGTTTTAATTAATTGGTTCCCTGAGGTTCATTCTCTAATACTTAAAGAACAGCTTATAAGATGTTTCTTGGGCACTCATATCTATGGGTATTTGTTGGGTTTTTGTTGTTGGATTGTTTGTTTTTAATTTTGACATTGAACTTGCACTATTGTTTGGCTAGGCATGGAATTCCTGTGGACCGTTCTTTCCTTCCTGGAGGACTACATAGGCATTAATCTAAGATAATCTTGCCTTGAAAGAATGCATGTATACCTGAGTCCTGCTTTTTTCTTATTTTTCTATAGGAAGTATAATATTTTACATATGTTCAAATTATTATTTTCAAGTAAATCCATGGCACTATATTTTAATGTTGCTTGTTTTGTGTCATCTTCCTTTCCTATACATACGGTGTTTCTTTTAAATATAAAATTCAAAGAATTCTTTATATATTGAAGTTTTTCTTCAATGGTACAATTAAATTGTTTTTACTGTTTCTAGTTCTGGTTCTCTCCTTGAATACATGTATTGCGTATCTGAGCTATATTTTTTCTTATATTTTCATAATACATTTTTGAAATTCAAATATAACTTATTTACCATAAAATCTATTTTAATTGTACAATTCATTTAGTATATTCACAAATTTGTACAGCCATCACCACTATCTAATTCTAATTTCATTATGCCCCCCCAAGCCCCATCAGCACTCACCTTTTCTTACTACCTCTTTCAAGATCCCAGAAATTACAAATTTACTTTCTCCTCTGGATTTGCTTATTTTGGATATTTCATATGAGTGGAATCATACAATATATGAACACTTTTGTGTCTAGCATCTTTTAGTTATAATGTTTTAAAGGTTCACCCATGTTGTTAGATGTGTTAGTACTTTCTTCCTCTTTATAGCCAAACATTATTCTATTTATGGATATACCAAATATGTTTATTCTTTTATCAGTTAAAGCATATTTGAGTTGTTTCCACTTTTTGTTAATATGAATAACACTATTGTGAATATGAATAAGTTTTATGTGAACATGTTTTTATTTCTCTTGCTTATATACCTGGTAATAGAATTGCTGGGTCATATGGTAAATCTATGTTTAACTTTTGAAAAATTGACAGGCTATTTTCTAAAATAGTGAATGATTTTATATACCCATTGGAAACTTATGAGGATTTCAATCTTTTTTATATCCAACACTTGTTATTGTTTACCTTTTTGATTATAATCATCCTGGTGGATGTGAAGGTTCTATACGTAAATGGGGCCTGTCAAGCAAGCATGAGTGAACAGTCACCCTACTAATACCAAACCGTGGCTGATTTCAAGGTTATAGACCTCAAATTAAACAAACTATTTTCAAATAACAAACCAGCCAGTTAAATGGCATTGTGTATCTGAAACTCGCGGAGTTCACGAACTTCACTGCCTCTGAAAACCTCTCAGAGCAACCGAGACACTTGCAGTCGTTGCATTTCACAGCAATTAAGCAATTAGTGGAACGGTAAGCTCACTAGTCCTAATGCATTTTATCCCAAGTCATGAGTGCCTTGCAGAATCTTCTTGGTGATTAATGTGAAATAATAAATACATAAAAACATACTTATTTTTCTTTTTAAACAGACCTACTGAAGCCAACATATTCTAGTAGGATATATTTTCCAGGCCTATCAAAAACTTTGCAATTAATATGGCTTAAGAAAGCAGGCAAAATATCCCAGTTCTCATGAATAGTATGCTTGATTATATATGTATAGTAGACAATTTTTTTTCAAAAAGAGAAGAATTACCTTTAAAAGACTATGACTATGTTAACAGAATTACATATTGCTAAACGAAACTATGAAGCTTTGTCATACTTGGTCATTGCTTCATTTTGCATTTGTTTAATAGAAAAAAGTTGAGAATATTTGTATTATTATATGGGACCATTTATTATAGCATCTTAGTGTGTTTTAATAATTTATAACAAGTTTTTCTGTTATTAAGGGAATCAAAAGTTATCATATCATGTTTCGTAAATAGACTTTTCTCCAGTGTTTTACTGTTTGTCTAGAGAGTTTATAGTAGGCAGAGGTTAACATTGAGGTGGTCAACATGAATGTTGTCCATTGTTGTAAACTTGAGTTTATATTTTGATGAGAAACTCTTTCATACTAGAAATACTCAAGAAAACATTCTCTATATTTTATTATTTTTAAGGTTGCAAATTGTTACATTTCAATCTTTGATTAATTTGGAATTTATTTTGGTGTAAAAAGGGAATTAGGAGCAGTCTCCCCTCACCAAAAAAAAGGAATTCTAGTGATTTTTCTCCAATTTATTTGGAAAGTATAGCAATTTTATTTAATATAAATATAAATATTCCAATTTGTTTAATAAACCATAATATATCTTCATTATATAACAAATTCCTACATATATTTGAGTCTTTTTTCAGATTCTCAAAGAAGTTACATTACCATGGGCCTAGTTCTAGTGCATTATCATTAAGACCGCTGCCATTAAGTTTGTATGACTTTGCATGTATGCGTTAGCACCAGGTTCATTCTCCTTTACTCTCGATACTCTTCTTCTTTAAAAAAAAAAACAACTTCATATTATTTTAAAGCTTTCTCTCTGACAAAAATCCTGTCTGCATTTTGAAATTACATTGTATTTTATAAATTAATTGGGATAATCATGACACCCTTACAATACTGGGTCTTTGTATTTGAATACGACATATTGTTCCACTTACAAAAATTTCATTTATACTCATAATAAATTTTAAAGTTTCCTGATTTTTAGGTACTCTTTATTGCTTTTTACAGTTTTTCAAGATTTTTGTTATATATATTAGTACTACATATGAGATGCTTTCTTCCATTATAATTTTAAGTTATTGATTTTATAAAGAAAAACATATTTTTATATATTGTTTTTGATTAGACAACTTACTAAAATGTCTTGTTTTTTTTTTTTTTTGGTTATTACTTGGAATTTAATGGTCATATATAATCAGTTAGCAATACTACTTTTAATTTTATTAAAAGTACTCCATTTATATTTATGTTGAAATCCATAGTAAAAATTATGACTCTTGGTCTCAGTTTTAATTGCTACAACTTAATCTAATAAACTTAATCACAATAATTAAAAATGGTATCTGTGTGTGGCAGGGTGAGGAGGGCAGAGGTTAAGCAATTTTATAATTGCTCTGATGCTGAAAAATGAGCAACATTAGAAATTATTCTTAAATAGAAAGGAAAGTTGAAAATTCTCCTGACTTTTGTTCTAGATGGAATTCTCTGTGTTCAAAGAAATGGATTTTAGTGCATTTAAGTGTCAATGGTTACTGTGCTTCTGTTAACTTTCTGTAATTTAAACTATATGGTAGTTTTAAAACATGGAGAACAAAATTTATTAATAGTCATATCATCAGGAGATAAAGTCTATATTCCTTTCCTTGAATCTAGGCTCTTTGACTGCTTGAACAGTAGACTACAGGAAAACATGTCACTATTTCTAGGAGTAAGGTTTAAAAAGCTGACAACTTCTACTTCCTGTCTTTGGGCATGACAAGCCTTTCTACTGAGCACCATGCTGTGAGTAAGCCCAGATCACATGGAGAAGCCACGTGGAAGTGTTCCTGCCAACAGGCCCATCTGAGGCCCCAAAAGGTACGTGTTGACCTCTGTCTGACATAAGTAAGGACACCTTGAGATGTCTCCGTCCTCAGTTGCAAAAACATGACAACCCTAATGGAGAATTGCCTCATTGAGCACAGTCAACCTCCAGAAACATAAGACATAATTATAAAATGATGTTCAAAGCCACTAGATTTTGAAGGGTGACTTGTAATAAGTGATACATATTAACAAAATAATTTAGTACCTGAAATAGGGATGCTGTTGTAACAAAAACCTAAAACATATAGCATTTACTTTGGGATTGGGGGCATGCAGAGCCCAAGACAGTCTCAGAAAACTATCAGTATATGCTTAAATAGACTGGAAAAGGCTGTCTGTAATGGCTAAAAGAAAATAAGAGGGGAAAAAAAATTTTTTGTAAGAAGGAAAAGTTTCCCTTGTTATGTAGTATTGGCAAGTTTGGCAACACTTTCACCTGTACTAACATGGAAAACAGGAAATAGGCCTAAGAAAATCAATGGCAGAATATGTAAGCAGTATATTGTAAACCTATCACTTATTTTCCTCTAGATGCCCATGGTAAAATTAGAGAGAAAAGAGATGAATTAAAAAAGAAACTATTCATGTTTCAAGCAAAATTTAAAGGACCTTAGGAGAGCCATGATTTGAAGGGTTTAAACACAGAATGTACTTTTTGTTATTCTAAGCCTTTCCAGATGGCTACCACACACACACACACACACACACACACACACACACACACACACACGATATAAAATGCCTGTAAAAAAATAAAATACAGGATGAATAAGTAACACACCTTTATATTTTATCCTCACCTGAGAGAGGAAGGGGGTGGGGGGAGGGAAGGAGGGAAAGAGAGGGAAACATTGACTGGTTGTCTCTCACATACACCCTGAGACACGGGATAGAACCTGTAACCTAGGCATGTGCCCTGATTGGGAATCGAACCCACAACATTTTGGTGTACTGGACGACACTCCAACCAACAGCCACCTAGCAAGGGCTGGAAAGAACTTTGAAATTTACCACTCTGGAGTAAAACTGTTCATAGAATATTGGGGAAAATATCATACTCAGAACCCTGAAATGACTTTTATTTACTGAATTTCAAATTTATTCTTGCTCATTTGATCATTTGATAAACAGAGGGTTTGCTTTGCAGTTGTGTCCACTTTCTGTGCTCTAGAAGCAGAGTGACAAGCAATGTCCTCAGGCACAGAGAAGCTTCCTTGATGCTTATTACCCTTCTTGCAATAATGCTAGAATATTAATTTAATTATTGCCATTATTAGCATAATTTTAAATAAATTACTTATAAATCATGCTTGACTTAAGTCAATAGCAGAGATTTTATGCTGTTATTATGTAGAGCCAATTCAAGTACTCTTTCAAGGGTTGAGTCTTCTATTGGTGCTGTGTTATTAAGCATTGGGTTGGCCAAAAAGATCTTTCAGTTTTTTTCCAGAAGATGGTTCTAGTAACACTTAGTTGTCTTTAACTTCATTCAAAACAATTTTGTTAGAATATGTTGTGACAACTGTCATATCAGAGTGCATTTAAAGAAGCATCAAAATTGGGGCATTTTTGTGTAGCCATTTTAACATTGAAAATGGAAGAAAATAAGCAACATTTTTGGCATATTATGCTTTATTATTTCAAGAAAGGTAAAAGCACAACTGAAATTTAAAAAAAGATTTGTGTAGTGTATGGAGAAGGTGCTGTGACTGATCAAATATGTCAAAAATGCTTTGCAAAGTTTTGTGCTGGAGATTTCTCGCTGGATGATAGTCTGCAATGGAGTAGACAAGTTGAACTTGATAGCAATCAAATTAAAACATTAATTGAGAATAATCAATGTTATATCATGCAAGAGATACCCAACATACTCAAAATATCCAAATCAATAAAGTTATTAGTGAAAATGAAAAATGTGTCTTTTATGGAAAAAAAATACATGAACTTTCTGAACAACCCAATATCTTTGTCGCAATAGGAAATTCAATTACTCTTTTTGTCTTCATTTTTTACAAATGAAAAGTCAAGCATTTATTCTGGAAAATCTCTAACTCTTTCCTGATATGCACATTATATGTGCATATGTGTGTGTGTTTCTGTGTGTGTATAAGTACCTGACCTGGACAGAGCAGAGAATATTGTGTTTTTTCACACTGAGAAATATTCACATATCATTTCCTCTATTTTCATTTATATTATACAACCAAAAAATTAAGGGATACACAAAAATAAATATTATATACCTGACATATGTACAGAAATTTTTAGGTTTCTTTTTGTAATTATAATTATAAATAAATGAAACATTCCTGATCATTTCCTTGTTGACATTATCTATAAAATTTTTGAGGGTCTATTACCTCATTGAAACACTTGAATTATTTTGAGACATGGGTTTATAATGTCTGACATTATTTATTTGATATGCATTAAAATAGAATTAGTTTTTTTCTCTTGACTATTTAATTTGTGTGTTTATAACAAGGATTTAGTAACTACTTAAAGAACCTGTTTTTCTGAGTTATAACATCCCCTTTAGCAGAGCACAATGACAGAGCCAAAGCAAAGCTCTGGCTGGCATGTCCTGTGGATCTGGAAGCATATTGTATTATCACTTCCCTACTAAATAAAATACTCCTAGACTGTAAAAAAAAAAAAAAAGAGCTATTTTGAGAGCATAAGTAAGTAGGTTTTAAAAGTCCAGTTTTCTTTAACATTATAATTATAAACCAGAACAGCTGTTATTGAAAGAAATTGTATTAGATAATATGACATGATATTCCATTTGTTTTCACTTGCAATAATTTTTTTAACATAACCAATTCTTTGAAGTTTAAACCTTGGATCATCACTTCTGCATCTACAGTAACCAAAGTTGTTATTAGAAACAAATTAAATCATATATGTGGGATATAAAACTGAAAACAACAAATGAATAAACAAGAAAAACAAACAAACAAAAACTCATAGACACAGATAACAGTATGAGTGTTACCAGAGGGAAGGAAGGTGGGGAGTTGTAAAGCATGAAGGGGCTCATACATATGGTGACAGAAGATGGCTTGACTTTAGGTACTGAGCACACAATGTGATAGTCAGGTAACATATCATAGAAACGTACACTTGTAAACTGTATAATCTTATTAACCAATATCATCCCAATAAACTTAATTAAAAAACAAATAAACAAAAAAGGAAAAACAAAGAATCAGATCTCTCAGCATAAGAGGAGCATTATTACTGGGAATTAGCGAGACCTTCAATTTACCAGTTAAAGAGCGTTTGGTTAATGGGACTTAACTGTCCAAGGGCTCTTACTGTATTCTCTGAGTGTCTGTGACAAGGAACATCTGCCTTCCAGTCCCAGTTACCACTGTTGAAGTGAGGACTGGAGTAGTGGTTTCTTAGTCCTGCCAAGAACAAGACTTGCCAGCTCTTCTCTGGCATCAGTATTCAGAAGAAATTTTATGAAAAACAGAAAGCAGTTCTCATGATTTTATTTTTACTCCTCTTCAGTTTTTGTTTTTGTTTGTTTGTTTGTTTTTGCTGCACTCATAACCACTACTTTACTTTAAGAATTAAACAAAGGGAGAAATAGCAATCATTAGAGAACTCTAGGGGTTTATGAAAATCTCAGTAGGCAACTAACATAGGCAATAGTATTTTCAATCATTTCTATATTTCTATATTTTTGTTCTCAGATTTTATGTTGGAGATACACACACACACACACACACACACAGACATATACACACACACACACATATATATATATTTACATATATACATATATAAACATGCATACATATATATTTTTTTCTCCTCAGGCCTGTGATGTCTGAAAAATAAGATATTGTATATTTCTCAGGCCTCACTGCCCTCAAGAATGAATATCCTACCTGGTCAAACCATTAGTTTCCTCTAGCCTCTTCCAAGGTTCCTGCAATTCCAAATTCAAAGGTCCTTCTGTTACATCCCTGGATGATATTCATGTTTGACCTATATGGAAGCTTCATTTTTCAAACGCCTTTCCCCAAGTTTTCAGTGAAACAAATTTAAGGTTTTGCAAGATGAATTATGGCTCTTGGGCCCTGGCATCTCCTGGGCCCCAAGGACGCTCATATAAGCCACCACTCTGGTCCATAGTACTAGAAAAAATGCTGGCTCTTTTTGTCCAGTAGAATGTAGCTTAAGGAGGATGTTACTACAGTGTTAGATCTTTCAGTCAGATCTCGATGCACTAAGCTCTCAGTGTGATGTGGCTTTTTCTTGGTGTGAGCAGAAAATACTATGCATTCTGGCTCTAACTTTTCAAGCCTCAACCACTTCTGTGCCTACACACCCAGTGTTTCTCTCACACTGCTCCTTTCACAATTTCCTAATTAGAGTTTTTGCTAAGGCTGAGATGTAGTCTTTCCCTAATTTGGTTTAGAAATTCCTATGCATCTTTTTCACACAGAGTTATTTCAGAAAGTGTTCTTTGATTTCCTAAAGACAGAGCTTCCTAGTCAGGACCTCTGCTACCAAATAAAATAATTTTTATGTATTAATTTTATGCCTGAAGTCGGTTCCCTGGGAGCCATTCTGAGACAAAGGTTTTCAGGCAGGAGGTATCATGAACAGCATTGTGAAACACCTGTAACGGAAAAATGGAAGCTTAAGGGGGCAGAGGATCAAGTTAAACTGTGATGCAGTGGCAATAGAGCACCCTGTTGATCTGAGGAGGAACTCTGGAACTGGGGTGGCTTCTAAGAGTTGTCTTCACCAGAGGGAAAGAAACCAGTCTTTGTAATTACACACCAGTTACTGGAATTTGGCTGCCTCTGGAAAGAGATGTAATCTGAGCAAAGGCAGTGCCCTTGGACCAAGAACACTTCTTTAACAAGGAGTCAGCTGTGAGCCATCAGCAGCCAATACTCCTGGAAGAGGTCCTGGTAGGCAACACATGCTACAGTGATCCCTGTGCTGTTCAGATTCCCTTGCTTCATATACAACCATTTTCCTCTTGGAGTGCAGCATTCCCGGCAGGTGAATGTTAGTACCATGAGCTATGCTCCCACTACAGCTCCTTGTCTTGATGAAACTCATCATCTGCCTCCACTCTATCTATCCTAATTCACTTAATCTTCAGCAAGCATTTTTGCTAGTTGAGATAGATTAGCTGGTTGAGTAATGCAAACCCTCATCCTGAAGGGATCTGAGACCTGGTCATGATGTTTTCTCAGAGCAGGGCTGCTTTTCTTGTTCACTTGCTGTCAAATATGAATGAAGAATACTGAAAGGGGTCCTGATAGACCACTTGGGTGCCACCTGTGTTATTGATGAAAATAATTATTTAGTAAACTTTTGAGGAAACTACACAGTACAGAGGTAAAAGAATAATTATAATGGAGAACACTGTATTTTATTTAGTCTATATCAATAATTATGTCTTTAACATGATACAACTTTTACATGAGCTTCTTTCTCCTATATAGTACTATTATATAACAATGAGTGTATCTGCTTAAATACTCTCTACTGCTGTTTGACTTTCCTTTCGACTATAGCAACCAGAGACAAATTTTGTTTATGATAGTGCCTCAATTAATGATGACTTCTAAAATCCACCAGCACTTCTCTCCTTGTTGCTATTCAATATTCAGTGAGAAATTTAAACCCAAAGCTAAGAGATTTTCCATATTATCCATATAATTTTGAATATGTAGCCACAGACAAAATACAAATAAAACTGCAAGTTAAACCAAGAATTTAATTGGTAGAATGATGTTTCAGTGGTATGAATGTAGTAATTTTGTGTCTCATTGGACAATGATTAAATATAATAGTGTTGGGAGTCAGGTCTTATGATAGATGGGAAAATAGAAATACAGTTTGAGTGAAGATAAGGAAAAATCCTGTGGTGTTAAATTAGAATTAGACTTATGAGTATAATGACATGTTTAGCCCAGGTCAGTGTGGCTCAGTTGGTTGAAGAGTTGTCCTGTACACCAAAAAATGGAGTTTGATTCCTGGTTAGCAAACAGACTTAAGTTGCTGGTTCAATCCCCAGTCAAGACATACATGGAACACAACCAATCTCCCCCCACCCTCTCTCTCTCTCTCTAAAATCAATAAACATATTTTTAGAAAGGTATTTTAAATATGCATATTTATCTCTCTGTTTCAGACCTAATAGGTCACAGCAGGATAATTCTCTTGGTATAATAATAGATAGAATAAGTGAATAAAATGCATAAACCATATTGTAATGATATCACCAGTCAAAAGAAACAGAGACTAGTAAACTAAAATTTGAGAGGGGAATGTGGTAATTTTTCAATGTCTACCTATTTTGCTCTGTAAACATTTTCTTATTCTTGGTGAGGACAAGACAGAAAGATTCTGATTGGATAAAGAAAACCCATAAAGTGATTTTAGTAATGAGGGATAAATATTAATGAATTAAAAACTTGCAGGGATTCAATAACGGCCAGTTTTCTATGAAATTCTTGCTGGAATTCTTGCTACACAGGAGTCCAGGGAGCTATGCTGAAAACATCTAAATTATATATTGAAATATCCTGATATCCTATCATGTACTGAGATATCATTTTAAACTCCTCAAGATATTTTTTAGATTGTAAACTTCATATTGTGGGAGGCTAGAGAATTGGGCTGGAGAATCTGAAGCCAGGGCTAGTTCTCCCAGTCTTTTATAGTAGAGAAGCACCAGGCTTTTAATAAAAATCTAAAAAGACTCTGCTTTAAGGGCAGGAGCAAAACACAGGGAAACACTGTCTTATGTACACTGGAACTAAAATCTGTTCCAAATCGATTCTTGATTGGGTTGTGTAGCTCAATCCCTCACCCTGTCTATTTATCATAGGAAAGTGGGAGAGACACACTACCTGAGATCTTGAGAGTTCTTGTGTTTGGCATGTAATCAAATACTAGATATACTTAGAGGCAGGAAAATGAGGCATAAAAACAAACAAACAAAATACCGGAAAAATAGGACAGTGACCAAGACACTGAATTTACAACTAATAGTCACACCACCTGTAACAATCCAACCTGAATCCACACCTCCGTGGCAACCGGCCAGTGCCCGCCATCACAAACAGAACTGCAACCATCTCAGGAACCACAGTCTCTGTAGTGATTAGCAAAAAAATGTCGAGAACTTGGTCAATGATGGCTGACTTTCCCAAAGAGAAAATGAGTAAGAATATGTGGTCTACAAAACAATAATTACATTATATATAACTGGGGAAGACATTGTAATTCAAAGTCAGAACCTTGTCAGAGGACATTAAGAAAGGGAGACCTAACTATATGCTAATTACAAAGGGACATGCTTTCAATATAAGGGCACAAATTGGTTGAAAGATATAAAAAGATAGAAAAATATGTATCATGCAAAAACCAAGCAAAAGAAATCTAGTATGGCTAAAATAATAGCAGGTAAAACATAATTTATGTATAGCAGAATTAAAAATATTGCAAGAGATAAAGAATTGTGATACATAATAATAAAAGAATCAACTCAGTTTCAAGACGTAATGCTCTTAAGTGTCCATGTATCTAATAATATATCTTTTGCATAAAAAAGAATGGAAAAATATATTTGAAAATTTAATTTATTTTATTTTGTTTTTACTGTTGTTCAAGTACAGTTGTCTCCATTTCCCCCTCACCCATTACCACCTCCCACCCTCGATCCTACCTCCCTTTGGTTTTGTCCATGTGTCCTTTATATATCTTTCTTGACAACCCTTCCTCTTTGTCCCCCTGGTTATCCCCACCGTCCTCCCCTCTGGTTACTGCCAGTTTGTTCTTTATTTCAATGTCTCTGGTTATAATTTGCTGGCTTGTTTGTTCTGTTGATTATTTTCCACTTATAGGTAAGATCATATGGCATTTGTCATTCACTGCCTGGCTTGTTTCACTTAGAGTAATGCTCTCCAGATCCATCCATGCTGTCTCGAAGGGTAGGAGCTCCTTCTTTCTATCTGCTGTGTAGTATTCCATTGTGTAAAAATACCACAGTTATTTGATCCACTCATTTACTGATGGGCACTTAGGTTGCTTCCAACACTTGGCTATTGTAAATTGTGCTACTATGAACATCAAGGTGCATAGATTCTTTTGAATTCTTGTTTCAGGGTTCTTAGAATATAATTCCAGCAGTGGAGTAGTTGGGTCAAAGGTAGTTCCATTATTTTGTACCCTCATTTTTAGTTTTCTAAGAAGGTTTTAATATAGTTGTTTTCATAACTGATATAACAAGCTGAGAAAAATATCTATAAGGTTTTAGAAGAACTGAGTAACACTCAATTGACTGACTTGACCTTGCTGTTATGTGTATAGTTATTCAAAATAGAAATGCAGAAACATTCAAATTTATTTCAAGTGCAATTAGAAAAATTACTGGAGCCATAGGACAGGCATTGACAAAGTTTAAATGATTCAGTTCATAACCAGAATGTTCTTTGACTGGAGTACCATTAAACAAGAAATCAATTGAAGGAAAACAAAGCAAGTTAAATACACTCCACAGTTTGAAAATTAATGATAATTCTAAATAATCTGTGGATCAAAAAAATTAATCTTAATAAAAATTAGAAAAAATTTGAACTAAAATAAAAAGGAGATATAAAAACATGTGGGATATAATAAAAGCAGGAATTAGAAAGAATTCATAGATTTAAATGCATCTCTTTAAAGAAAAAAAGTTGAAAATTAAAGACCTGAACGTCATATCAAGGAACAAGAAAAAGAGTAAACAAAATCCAAAGAAAAAAGAAAAAAGAAATTATAGAAATGAGAACATAAATAAAGCTCAAACAAACACTTAAAAGGGAAAATGCATGAAATTAAAGATTTGTTTTGGGAAATCATTCATAACATTGATAAACATCTACCAAGACTGAATAAGAAAAGAAAGAGCAAATCAGGTATTACCATTATCAGGAATAATACATAAGCATCATTACAGATCCCAAAGCCATGAAGGACATACAGAAAGAATATTATGAACAATTTTATGTCAATAAATTTGATGATTTGTATGTGATAAAATCAGTTAAAATTAAAACTTATACCAGACAAAACAAGAAATAAAAATTTGAATTTTTAAAATAATTTTTTTATTGTTGTTGGAGCACGGTTGTCTCCATTTTCCCCCCACCACTTTCCCCCACTCCACCCACCGCCACCACCAACCCTCAATCCTGCCCCTCTTTGGCTTTGTTCATGGGTCCTTTACACATATTCCTTGATGACCCTTCCCCTACTTTCCCTGGTTATTCCCCTCCCCAACCCACTCTGGTTACTGTCAGTTTGTTCTTCATTTCAATGACTCCGGCTATATTTTGCTTGCTTGTGTGTTTTGTTGAGTAGGTTCCACTTACAAGTGAGATCATCTGGTATTTGTCTTTCACTGCCTAGTTTATTTCACTTATTTAATGCTCTCTAGATCCGTCCATGTTGTTGCAAATGATAGGAGCTCCTTCTTTCTTTCTGTTGAGAGTAATTCCATTGTATAAATGTACCGTAGATTTTTGATCCACTCATTTACTGATGGGCACTTAGTAGAAAGCCCAGAAATAAACCCATGCCTCTAAGGTCAATACATATTCGACAAATGGGGCAGAAGTATAAAATGGAGTAAAAGCCTCTTTAACAAATCTTATTGGGAGATCTGGACAGTTACATGGGAAACAATGAAATTAGACCACCAAATTGCAATATACACAAAAATAAACTCAAGATGGATAAAAGACTTAAAAAGAAGTCACAACATCATAAAAGTCCTAGAGAAGAACAAAGGCAGGAAAATCTCAGATATTCCATATAGAAATATTTCCACCAATATGTTTCCTGGAGCAAGTGGCATAAAATGAAGAATAAACAAATGGACTTCATCAAAATAAGAAGCTTCTGTATGGCTAAAGAAAACATCAGCAAAATTAAAAGGGAACCAATCGTATGGGAAAATATATTTGCTAAAGATACCAGACAAGGGTTTGATCTCCAAAAAATAGAGAACTCACACGACTCCACACCAGGAAGATACACAATCCAATTAAAAAATGGGCAAAGGACCTGAACAGACATTTCTCCAAGGAGGACATACACAGAGTCCTGAGATACATGAAAGGATGCTCAGCATCACTAGCCATTGGAGCGATGCAAATTAAAACTGCAATGACATTTCACCTCACACGGGTCAGATTAGCCATCATTAACAAATCAATAAACAACAAGTGCTGGCAAGGATGTGGAGAAAAGAGAACCCTAGTGCACTGTTGGTGGTAATGCAGACTGGTACAGCCACTGTGTAAATCACAATGGAATTTCCTCAAAAAAATTAAAAATGGAACTGCCTTTTTATCCAGCAATTCCACTGCTGGGATTATACCCTAAGAATCCTGAAACACCAATCAAAAGAACCTATGCACCCCAACGTTCATAGCAGCACAATTTACTATAGCCAAGTGCTGGGAGTAACCTAAGTCCCATCAGTAAATTATTGAATTCTCATGTAACAAATAAGAAATTGAATTTGCAATTAAAAAAAGGACAAGTTTTTAATCAGGGCCAGATGTTCTCACTGGCTAATTCTTTTAATAATTTAAGCAAAGAATAGCACTTAAGTTACAAAAACTCCCCTAGAATCTGGAAATTCCAAGATATTTTTATGATATCGTAAAAATCTTTTTTTCTTTTCTAATATTTTTTTGATTGTAAAAGATATTAGAAAAGAAAAAAAAGAAAGAGAAGCAAAAATCTCTCAGGAACATACTTTTAAAAATATTAAATCCAATATAGCAATATGCAAAAAGGACATTACATTAAAATCAATAATGTTTATTCAAGAAATGCAAAGTTAGTAGAAAAGCTAAATTTTAATCAGTAAAATTGGCCATATTAATACAGATTATTAGATAAATCATATTATCATGTTAATAAATGTAGAAAGGGCTTTTGATAAAATCTGACAGATATTTTGATTAAATTAATTGCCATGAAGTGGCTGTTATAGTAGTCTGAGAAATAAAAGATAATTTTTAAATCTGATTAATAAAATTTGCAACAAACCTACAGGAAACATACTGGTTGTAGTAGAATCTGTGAACTTTCTTTCCTACCCAGCAGGTGTGGGTAGGTATCACTTGTAGAAAGGAATTTGTTACTTGCCTGACATTTGTGAACATATGTATTTTCTATCTGGGGTGGTAACAGCACTTTGAGCTGAATATTTTTCACATGGTAATACTTAACTAAGTACAGTATCTAGGTCCAAATATTGTTTGGTTAGAAAGAAATACCATCTTACTATGGGGAGAGTGTATGCAGGCTCTATACAAAGTTTCTCGATTAAGAGCAGATATAATTGAAATTTGTTTTTATGAATTTTTGGTGGGAGTTATGATAGAAAGAGAGGTGTGAGCCTATTATCAAGGGTGACACTAGTCAATATTTTAACTCAATTAATATGGTTGCTAAATTTGATATACCTTTCAGATTAGCTGCTCAAGGAAATTTGATTAATTAATTGCAAACCTGTTCTTATTCTGAATTATATTGAAAAGACATTTTAAAATATAATTGTTTTTCTATCAAACGATTCACAGATTTTATTTTATTTTGTTTTTTAAAAATGTCATTAGTCTCTGCATTGAACTGGTATTGGGTCATTCATAAACACCATATGTCAGAAAATTATAAAATATGTACATAACAATTTATACATTTTTATCTGAATTAAAAAATATAAATGTTAATCCTTTTGCCTATTTTGATCCAAGGCCAAGGTATTTTACTCACAGATTTTAAAATGTTATTCTGAGCCTACAATCTGTTGTCTGAAATTAAAGACTACTTGTGAAATTTGTTACACTTATAAAACATATAAGAAAATGTTATTATACTACTTTACTACTTGTTAGCCTCAGGTTTGACTAATGTTTTCAGATGATACACCCTTGTTTTGAAGAGATGCTTTAAAGCATCGCCACACAGTACTCACAAAATTAAGGAAATAAAACTATATTTTTACTTTTCACTACAAAAGAAAGTCTAAAGAAGAGAGGCCTGTGGGTTTTCTGTGGGTGCAAATGCACACGGAGAAAGGATGGGGGACCCCATAATTGCACCTGAGACCTAGGAAAAGGGGATGTAGCTGATCTACTTTAAAGAGCTTTCATAGGGCGGATTTCATGAACAGATTTATAACTTATACCTGAAAAAAATATCAACAAGCACTCCTGATAGTAGAGATAGAAGAGGTGACTATGTTAGGATCTATTATTCTGTTTTCATAAAGAATCTGTGAGAAGTTTCTGTAGATCAGTGTGACCTACATAGGCTACATGCACAATGGCAATTGGTGAGGTTATCTCAGATCCTGTCCCAGTGGTCCACCAAGCATGTGGGCGGACCAAAGGGTCACAGGGAATAAAGAAGGAACCCAATGATACCTGTTTGCTAAACATATTTTATGTCTATCCAGACAAAGAAAAAGGCTACACTTTCTTGAATGCATTGCAAACATGGGAAACTTTTTGACTTAAGTTCTATTCAATGGAAGGTGGGCAAAAATCATACATTCTAAGACTGGCTTATAAAATATTACACAAATGATTGTCTTCCTTCCTTCACAGTCTTGACTGTCAGATATCGTAGATAGTGTCCCCACAGATGTTCCTGGGTTTCTAAATTTATGTGTGGACCAGGAGAATCCTTTAGTGTCCACATTTCATTTTCATGTGATCAAGCAACAAAATATGTGTGTGTGTGTGTGTGTGTGT
This sequence comes from Mormoops blainvillei, assembly GCA_004026545.1. Taxonomy (NCBI): domain Eukaryota; kingdom Metazoa; phylum Chordata; class Mammalia; order Chiroptera; family Mormoopidae; genus Mormoops; species Mormoops blainvillei. The sequence goes on along the minus strand of PVJD01006031.1, from coordinate 48,611 downwards.
GTGTGTGTGTGTGTGTGTGTGTGTAGGAAGGTGAGTAGCTGCTGAGATTTAGGTTGTTTTTTACAGAACATAATATGAGTGATCAATTAGAGAAGAGGGCACCCACCTCACCTAGAGAACTGCAAATGTGAGAATCTTAATGATGGCTGTGGCAGAAATCATGTACTCTGAAAAACCTTTGAAAGAGTCAGCCCACTTTTTATTTAAGTCAGTCGCAAAGAATATGGTACCAACTCATTTAGAATACAGCATGAGAAAGAAGTGTGATTGATTTCTTCATCAGCCACACCTCTCTTGTATTTTAGGGAATTGCCTTCGACAGGATATAATACAGAGCTGTAACTTTGAATGAAGTTGAAAGTTGTTACTGTCTTTGACAAAATACATTTATTACTGCATGGAGATTCTTTTATTACCTATAAGAAATGAAAATGACTGTAACTTGCCTTAAATTTCATGCAGGGAAAAAGGAACAATGAGTTTCAGATATATGAAAAAATAAAGCTGCTTTGATTTAATTGCATACATTGTAGTTGTTCAGTGTAGTGACTGTCAGTATTTTTATTTTTGCTCTACAAATGTAATAAGTATATCATTATATCGAGAGAATGAATTGTTCACAAAGTTTAAAAGAAACTATAAATTGTAAAAAATTATAATTTTTCCATTTTATTGTAACCCCCTAAAACTAGTGATAATTTATTATAATTGAGTATCTATTTCCTTGAAATGGAATGGATTGTATTTAACTATGTTAGCTGTGGGCTTGCAGTAGCCCACTTATATTGGAAAATAATAAGAACATCATTGTTATTGAAATTTAAATCCAAAGTATATAAGAAACTCATGCAACTTAACTCTCCCCCCAAATCCCAAACAATCCAATTTAAAAAATGGGCAAGACCTGAATAGACAATTCTCCAAAGAGGACATATAGGTAGACAAAAAACATAAGAAAAGGTGCCAACATTACTAATCATCAGGAAAATGAAAATGAAAACCATAGTAAGATATCCCCTTATTCCTGTCAGAATGGTTATCATCAATAAATCAACAAACAACAAATGTTGGAGAAGATGTGAAGGAAAGAGAACCCTCATGCATTGCTAGTGGGATTGTAAATTGGTGGAGCCACTATGGAAAATAGTATGAAAATTACTTAAAAAATTAAAAATAAAACTACCATATGACCCAACAATTTCATTTCTGCGTATTTATCCAAAAAAATTTTTTAAAAAATAATTCAAAAAGATCTGTGCAGCACTATGTTCATTGCAGCATTATTTCCAATAGTCAATATACAGAAGTAATGAAAGTTTCCATTGATAAACAAATGGATAAAGAAGAAGTGGTACATATATACAATGGAGTATAACTCAATCATAAACAAGAATGAAATCTTGCCATTTGTGAATACATGGATGGACTTAGAGTGTATTATGCTACAGAATAAAATAAGTTACAGAATGACAAATACCATTTGATTTCATTCGTATATGGAATAAAAAAAATAAACAAGCAGAACTGAAACAAAGCTGACAACTTTTCAGAAAAAGTAAAAATGTTATAAAATGAAACTTTATTTCTTTAAAGCTCTTTCATCTTCTCACTGTAACCATGAAGTCCTCATAGCTTACTTCATGGGTCAGAGTATATGTTTTAATATTTTTGTACCTTTACTGTTTTGGTGGGATTAAGTTTTCACTTTAGTTATTAATGTGTGTAAAAGAAAATAAAATAGGAAAAGTAGTTTTTAGGGAGTAAATATTTTTTAAAATGGAGATTATCATAGATCAATTTCCCAAGTATATGCAGCTTAACATTTTTGAGGCATCTTTCTTTGTCGTATATTAGTTATTTAAACATATTTATATCTTCCACTTACTGGGAATTCCAATGTGTCAAAAATAAATCGAGGAGCTTTATGTACATAGTAATTTAGGCACTAATGTTTCAAGATTCAGAGAAATCTAGTACCTTTACTAACAACTAAATATGATGGAGCTAGGATTTCAATGGGACTCTGACTCCTGCTCAATATTAGCTCCACTCTGCTGGTATAGTTAAATAATTCTGTTATTAATTAATTAATTAATTAATTAATTAAATTTAGATGTTTAAAAAATACATCAAGAGTAACATTTGCTCCATAATATTTCAAGTTACATAATTCTCTTTCAAAACATTCAACTGATATTTATAACTCAGTTGTGTAGAGAAAATGCACATTCCTCAAGAGGCATTATGTGTTTAATATCAACAAGAAGAGAAAGAAAAAATGAGGAGGAAAAGAAGGAAACATCTGACAAAATTATTGAGATAAAAATAATTCACATTTTATGTAGATTTTATTTTTCTTAAATAATTACAATAATAATAATAAAGAATGCCATTATCTCCTTCCTTCTGCTTTCCTGATGCTTTGAATGACCCCATGGCTTCAGGAACTCCCTGTGGTTCCTAGAGCAGGTATTCTTTTTCTGTTCACTCTTTAGCTCTGTGTCCCTTTTACAACTTGATTTTGCTTGTCCTGTGATACATTTGATATAAGTTAAAAGCTGGCAGAAATCATAGTCTTGTCTTACTCCTGACTTTGCTATTGGCTGCTTGCATACGTTGTTAACTGGCCTGTCCTCAGCTTCTGCAGGCTGCAGGACTCCTGAATCTCTTTGCCTTGTCTCTGATCCAGCCTATTTTCAGGGGTAGCACGTGACTGATCCAGAATTGCTCTCCTGTCTTTATCTAGTTTAATCGGATCCTCTTTTTGCACCACGGAGCCTGAGCTACCAAATGTGTACCACCATTTCCCAGAATGTAGGTGAGAAGTGGGGGAGTTGAGTAAGTGGGCACATACCCCAGAAATCACACTTTTACAGAGTTCTTACTGGTGACCAGGGTTATAAGAGACTCCCTCTGCTCCTAATGTGACACTGACATATCTAACTTACTGCCCTTTTCTCAGCCCTTGTGACACGGGACCACCGGACTGGTTCTGTGACTGGGGGCTGGCCCCAGATCTGCTCCAGGACCTCCAAGTTCCTGACTCATGCAGAGAAGATTTCAAGAAGGAATCCGACTGAGAGTCTGGGTGAGAGTAATAGCAAGTTTTTTTCAGGTAAAGACGAAGAGGCTACGAGGTACTGCTGTGAAAGAAGTGAAAGCACTCGCTCAAGTGGGCGCGGGTGAGTTGCACACGTGGTCAGTTAGTTTTGGGGATTTCACGTTTCCAGTTTTTGAATTTTGTGGTGTCAAATTCTGTCTCTGCCTAGTGGTTCAGAGGGGGCTTATTGTTCCTAGTATGGTCCATTCAGGAAGTGTCACGAGGTTTGTCAGTTTTCAGTAAAATGATGATAAAATGAACTTTGGGGTTGTTACCTGCTCAATTTTTCATTGCCTTAGATTGATCTGGTTTTAGCTAGTTCTTGTTGGCTTCTGCAGGCACACACCAACATATGGGTTTCCTGCCATAAACTGTTTCCCTTTGATCAAGGATGGAGGTGGTGCTCTGTGAGAGGAGCTTCTGGCTTAACAGCCTGTGATGTTTGTTTCTACTTTCTTATTCCACTTCTTGGGAGTTTTCTATAACTTCTTTCCATCTTGACTCACTTGCTTAATGTATTTTGTCATGACTAGATTATGAGATTTAAAGGGAAAACTACTATACGTTGCTGTGCAATGATTATGAAAGTGTTTGTCACATCTGGTACAGAAAGTAATTTCAGATGTTAATGCTATTTATGTTTTTAAGTTATTATATAATCCCAGGGAATATGGCTTAGACATTCCTCTCTATTGTTGTTATTTCCATAAACTGATATAGGTTTTTTAACTAAACCCCATTACCTAACAATCTAATAGGAGCCAAAGAGAAGTAGAACTGCTAAGCAATGGTAGTGACTCTAATTTTCAGTGCATCTTTTTTTTTGGGGGGGGGGCAGTATAATTTTATTTATTTATTTTTCTTATTTTTAATTATATTTTTTCCATTACCATCTAGTTCCCTTATACACCCTTATACTCTCAATCATCACATGGTTGCTCATGTCCATGAGCACTTTTTCCTTTTTGTTTAAACCTCTACCCCTTAGCCTCTCTCCCAACCCTTTAGCGGTCAGCCTGCGCTCTATCTATGAGTCTGTCTCTGATTTGCTTGTTAGTTCAATTTATTCATTGGATTCCACATATGAGTGAAATTATTTCATATTTGTTCCCTCTGACTTGCTTATTTCACTTAGAATAACATTCTCCGGGTCCTCCCATATGGCCACAAAAGGTAAAACTTCCTTTTTTATATAGCCACGTAGTATTCCATTATGTAAATGTCTCATGGTTGTTTTATCCACTCATCCAATGGTGGACACTTGGGCTGTTTCCATATCTTGGTGATTAATGCTGCAATGAACATGGGGTGCTTATGTTCTTTCGAATTAGTGTTTTGGCTCCCTTTAGATATATTCCCAGAAGTAGAATAGCTGGGTCAAAAGGCAGATCCGTTTTTAATTTTTTGAGGCATCTCCATACTGCCTTCCACAGTGGCTATACCTGTCTGCATTGCTATACCTGTCTGCATTCCACCAACAGTGCAAAAGGGTTCACTTTTCTCCAAATCTCTGCCAGCACTTATTGCTTGTTGATTTATTGATGGTAACCATCCTGTCAGGTGCAAGATGATATCTCATTGTGGCTTTAATTTGCATATCTCTGATAATCAGTGATTTGAGCATCTTTTCATATATCTATTGGCCATCTGTATATCCTTTTGAAGATGAGCCTATTCACGTACTTTGCCCATTTTTCAATTGGGTTGTTTGTTTTTTTTGGTGGTGAGTTTTGTAAGTTCTTTGTAAATCTTGGATATTAACCCCTTATCACATGGATCAGTGAATATGTTCTCCCATTCAACCCAGACAATGTGGGTTGTCTTTTTATTTTGTTGATGTTTTCCTTTGTTGTACAAAAACTTTTTAGTTTGATGTAGTCCCATTTGTTTCTTTTTTATTTTGTTTCCCTTGCCTGGAAAGATATATCTTGCTAAACAATTGCTACAGACTATGTCCTAGATTTTGCTGCCTATGTTTTCTTCTCAAATTTTTAAGGTTTTGGATTTAACATTAATCCAGTTTGAATTTATTCGTGTGTGTCATGTAAGAAGGTGGTCTAGTTTCATTTTTCTGCTTGTATTGGTCCAATTTTCTGAACACCATTACTGAATAAACAATCTTTAGCCCATTATATGTGCTTGTTTCCTCTGTTGAATATTAATTGATTATAAATATGTGGGTTTACCTCTGAACTCTCTATTCTATTCCATTGATCAATATGTCTGTTTCTATGTCAGTACCATGTCATTTTGATTACTATGACCTTATAGTATAGTTTGATATTAGGTAGAGTGATTCCTCCAAATTTGTTCTTCTTTCTCAGGATCACTGTTGCTATGTGGGGCTTTTAGTGGTTTTATATAAATGTTTCAAATATTTGTTCTAGTTCTGTGAAATATATCATTGGAATCTTGATAGGAGTTGTGTTTAATCTATCGATTACTTTGGCCGATATGGACATTGAAATATGATAATTCTTCCTACCCATGAACACAGTATGTGCTACCACTTATTAGTATCTTCTTCAATTTCTTTCTTCAGTGTCTTATAATTTTCTGAGTACAGGTCTTTTACAACCTTGGTTAGATTTAGTCCTAGGTATTTTATTGTTTTTGAAGTAATTGTGAATGGGATTATTTTCTTAATTTCCCTTTCTAGTAGTTCATTATTGAAATACAAAATGCAACTTATTTCTGGATATTAATTTTGTATCCTGCTACTTTGCTGAATTAATTTATCAGTTCTAGTAGTTTCTTGGTGGAATCTTTGGGGTTCTCTATGTATGCAGGGGTGAACAACCTGCAACCCCTGGACCACATGCAGCCTGGAATAGCAGTGAATGTGGCCCAACACAAAATTGTAAATTTACTTACAACATTGAGAATTTTTTGTGATTATGTGTCACAACATATTTAATGTGTGGCTCAAGACAACTCTTCTTCCTGTGTGGCACAGAGGTGCCAAAAGTTTGGATACCCCTGAATGGTATCATGTCATTTGCAAATAAAGACACTTTTACTTCTTCCTTTCCAACTTGGACACCTTTTTTTTTCTTCTTTTCCTCCGATTGCTGTGACTAGGATATTTAGTACCATGTTGAATAAGAGAAGTAAAAGCAGATGCCCCTGTCTTGTTCACAGTGATATGGGGAATGCTTATAGGTTTTGCCTGTTCAGTGTTATGTTGGCAGTGGGTTTGTCATATATGGCCTTTATTATGTTTAGGCATGGTCCCTCTATTCCCACTTTGCTGAGAGTTTTATCATAAATGAGTGCTGGATTTTATCAAGTGCTTTTACTGTATCTATTGATATGATCATGTGGTTTTATCCTATATTTTATTTATATGGTAAATCACATTTATTGATCTGCAAATGTTGTACCAACTTTGCATTTCTGGATAAATTCACTTGATCATGGTGTATGATCTTTTGGAGGCATTACTCTATTTGGTTTACTAATATATCACTGAGGATTTTAGGATCAATGTTCATCAGGGATATTGGCCTATATATCCTTTTTTTGTAGTGTCTTTATCTGGCTTTAGAATTAGGATAATGCTGTTCTTGCAAAATGAGCTTAGGAGCCTTCCATCCTCTTGAATTTTTTAAAAATAGTTTGACAAGCAGAGGTGTTATTTCTTCTTGGAATGTTTAGTAAAATTCAACTGTGATGTCATCCAGCCCAGGGCTTTTGTTTGTTGAGAGTTTTTTGATTAGTGCTTCAAATTCACTAGGAGTAATCTGTCTATTCAGATTCTCTGGTTCTTCCTGATTTAGTTTCAGAAGGTTGTATGTTCCTAGGAATTTATTAATTTCATTGAAGTTGTCCAGTTTGTTGGCATATAGTTATTCATAATATTTTCTTACAATCCTTTGTACTTCTTTGGTGCAGTTGTTATTTCTCCTCTTTCATTTCTGATTTTATTTACGTGGGCCCTCTCTCTTTTTTTCTTGAAGAGACTGGTTAAAGGTTTGTCAATTTTCTTTATCTTTTCAAAGAACCAGCTCCTGGATTCATTGATCTTTTGAATATTTTTTTAGACTCTATTTCATTTATTTCTGCTCTGATCTTTATTATTTCTTCCCTTGTACTCACTTTGGACTTTATTTGCTGTTCTTTTTCAGAGACTTTAAGTATAAAGTTAGATTGTTTATTTGAGCTTTTTCTTCTTTTTTTGACAAGGCCTATAAATGCTATGAATTTCCATTTTAGAATTGCTTTCCCTGTGTCCCACATATTTGAATTTTGCTGTCCCATTTTCATTTGTTTAAAGGTATCTGATTTCTTCCTTGATATCGTTGTTGACCCATTCATTGTTTAATAACATGTTATTTAGCTCTTGTCTTTGTGTGTTTTCAGTATTCATCTTATGATTGATTGATTTCTAGTTTCATAGCATTGTGGTCAGAGAAGATTTCTGATAAGATTTCGATCTTAAATTTATTGAGACTTGTTTTGTGTCCCAATATGTGGTCTATCCTAGGAAACATTCCATGTGCACTTGAAAAGTATGTATATTCTGCTGCTTTGGGGTGAAATGCTCTGAAGATATAAAACAGGGGAAAATAGTCTAACAATACAATGGCACTAAATACATATATATCAATAATCACCTTAAATGTAAATGACTTAAATGCTCCAACTGACAGATATAGGGTAGTTGAATAGATAAGAACATCACACCCATATATGTGCTCACTCCAAGACACCCACCTCAGATCAAAAGATACACTCAGACTAAAAATAAAGGGATGGAGAAAGCTATTTCATGCAAAGGAAAGAAAAAAAAAAGCTGGGGTAGCATTATTTATATCTGACAAAATAGGCTTTAAAACCAAGGCTATAGTAAGATACAAAGAAAGACACTACATAATGATGAAGGGAACAATCCAACAAGAGGATATAACTCTAGTAAACATTTATGCACCCATATAGGAGCACCTAAACATGTAAAGCAAATCTTGTTGGACTTAAAGTGAGAGGCTGATAGAAATGCAGTCATAGTTGGGGATTTTTAACACCCCATTGACATCAGTGGACAGAACTTCCTGGCAGAAAATCCACAAGGAGACAGTGGCTTTACATGACACACTAAACCAAATGGGTTTAATTGATATGTTTAGTGCAGTCTTTAATGGAATCTTTTTTTTTTTCCTACTTCTGGCATTTTAATCAACACTCTGGGCTCTTGTGATTGATGTTCTATAATAGGATGGCATGGCTGAAATTTCCATCACTTAAATTATGGCAACACATATTAGATAAAAATCATAGAGACTTTATTATGTGTCATAGCCGGTCCTGCAAAGCCAAAGCCAGCCCTTCAGGGGAAGTATGATAAGGAAAGAAGAAAAAATTCAGTTTTTTGAAGAAAGTGGGCATAATGTTGTATTGCTACAGGGGTAATGATGATACTTAAATGACAGTAAAATAATAGAACTTTATTAATTATAGACATCTTTGCTTTACAGTACTGTGTTTACTGATAGACTGTTTAAATAAAGAAAAATAATTAAATCAGAGAACAAAAAGAAATAAAGGTTGAGATGAAGAAGCAAAAACAAATTAATAGATGATATTTTTGAATAAAAGGCAGCAGAATTTACGATTATTTTTTGTACCTAAAGGGAAACAAGTCACCAAGAAATGGGAAAATAGATGCCAACAAATAGTATCAGCAACTACAGTGCTGATAAACTTATTTTAACAGAAATAAAAACAATTCCTTCTTTCCTGTTTTTATTCATTCAATTCAACTCTTGATAATTTTAGGTTGAGCTGCTGGTTTTCTGCCACATATAAATCTATGGAGTTAGGATAAAATGTTTAAAAGACAGCTTTGGTCCTCCGCCTTTGTGTACAGATGCACTCACCTTACCCAAAGAGAGATGTGAACTTTGCCCCAGTTTCTGGGAAGTAACCTCTAAACCTTGGAGTTTCCTGATGATAGCAATATCTTTGTTATTCATGGGGACCTCTGAGGCTATATTTGGTAGTTTATGCTGAGAGATGACTCAGAATAGGGCCAGCCAGAAAGACTAATCGTTTGATTAGAAAGTTAGAGCTTTGAGACAAGTAAAATCAGCCCACCCTCCAAGAGTGTGCAGTTTCAGAGAGAGGGGGACTGGAGGTTAAGTTCAATGATGTAAACAATAACTGAATCAATTATACCTACATAATAAAGCCTCCATTAGAACTCTGGACACCAGAAAGGCTCGGGTGGACTTTGTGAATTGTTAATATGCTGTTCCTCTTGATTTGTCCTCTTTTCTTCTCTTACACTTATGAAAATGGATGGAAGAACAACAATCTGATAGGCCAATAATTAACTTCTTAAAATAAGTTATGAGAATTTTGTGAAAAGTAAAATTCACTTACATTTGGCCTTGTTATTGTATAAACCTTGTCTGTTAAACAAACATGAGTGATTCTTTCTACCAAACATCTAGTGCTGAGGCTCAAATTTTTCTGTATTTTCTAATTGCAATAGCTCAGAAAACTTACCTTGTTAATCTAAAATATACTTGATTGATACAAGTTTTAATATGTTCATCAAATTTAGTATTTTTATCATTACAAATTTCCAAATTTCCTCTTATTCTAAGTGAAATACAGCTTGCATTATTTCATTTTTTCCATGGATTGTAATCTGAACTGGTAAAAACATTCATTTAAAAAACAAAAACAAAATGACTGTACCATGTAGTAGTCACTTTTCATGGTATAAATGTACTCCACCAGGCACAGTTCATACTACCTATGTGATGCCACTGAAGTCAGTCATCGCTGAAGAAGTGGGGCAGTGAGGCTAACAATGGCTTTCTCAAGGAATTTCGAGCTGGTTCCAGCACATCGTTTATGGCAATTTTTTTAATATGAAATGGTAGAATTTCTAAATCATAATAGAAAAAATTATAGAGATAAATGTAGGCATCTTGGGAAAATATTAACTTTTACTAAGTCAATATATTATATTTGGATTGCAAAATAAGATAATGCTAATTCAGCTGTTTTGTTATTAAATAATATATGTTAAATTAATATTGTAGATAGAAGTGATTAAAATAATCTTAAGAAGTTCTATTTTTTTTCATGTTTCTCTATTAGAGAGAAACATTAAGATCCTTTGGAATTAATATATAAATCCAGAATAAAATACTGATTTATCTTGTAAATTCCTTCTTTATTCTTTTTATGTGGGAATTTAAAAATAAAATTATCCTTGTGAGAATATTTGAAATTAAAAGACGTTTAAAAGGATAATTGTGTACTGCAGTTGAACACTACCAAATTTGAAGCATTATAATATTGGTCATTATTGGCCTTCTTGCAAGTCAACCAAAAGAAATCTGTCACACAGATAATTTCTAACAAATGGCATTTGTAGGGATTTTTGTATTTTTTGTGCTTAGACCTTCAATAACTATTGCATAATCCATTAGAAAATATAGCTTTTTATGTCATTAATGAATAATAACTAGGGACAGGTTTCATATTTATTTATTGTTAACACATATTTGTTATGAAAATACTGAGTAGAAGAATCATAAGCAGAAGAAGTCTCTAGTTTTAGAACCAGAGAAACTTGGATGCAAATACTTTTGCTTTCATTTAATAGATGGAAAACCTACTTGGTATCTCAGAGTTTTTTTCTCATTTATAATATGGAAAATAGCACCTTCTTTGTGAGGTTATTTTAAGGATTAAAAAGAATGTTTATAGAGTTACTATTGTTAAACAAAAATTTTTACATTCTAAAACTTTCATTTTTAAATATATTGTATTGATTTTGCTATTACAGTTGTTCCAATTCTTTTTGCCCCCTTTATGCCCCTCTGCCATGTGCTCCCCTCCCTCCAGCATTCCCCCTACTTAGTTCATGTTCATGGGTGGTACATGTAAGTTCTTTGGCTTCTCCCTTTCCTACACTATTCTTAGCCTCCCCCTGTCTATTTTGTACCCACCAATTATGTTTCTTGTTCCCTGTAACTTTTCCCCCATTCTTTCCCTTCATCCTCCCCACTGAAACCCTCCATGTGATCTCAATTTCTGTGATTCTGTTCCTGTTTTAGTTGTTTGCTTAGGGTTTTTGTTTCTGTTTTTGTTTTTAATGTTCAATTGTGGATAGTTGTGAGTTTGTTGTCATTTTACTGTTCATAGTTTTGATCTTCTTTTTCTTGGAGAAGTCCATTTAACATTTCATATCATTTCATATAATAAGGGCTTGGTGATGATGAATTCCTTTAACTTTCCTTTATCTGGGAAGCACTTTATTTGCCTTTCCATTCTACATGATAGCTTTTCTGGATAGAGTAATCTTGGATGTTCTTGCCTTTCATGACTTTGAATACTTCTTTCCAGTCCCTTCTTGTCTGTAAGTTTTCTTTTGAAAAATCAGCTGATAGTCTTATGGGAACTCCTCTATAGGTAACTGTCTTCTTTTCTCTTGCTGCTTCTAAGATTCTCTCCTTATCTTTCAGCTTGGGTAATTTAATTATGATGTGCCTTGGTGTGTTCCACCTTGGATCCTACTTCTTTGGGGCTCTCTGAGCTTCCTGGACTTGCATATCTAGTTTCTTTGATAAACTGGGGAAGTTTTCTTTCATTATTTTTTCAAATAACTTTTCAATTTCTTGCCTTCCTCTTCTCCTTCTGGCACCCCTATGGTTTGGATTTTGGAATGTTTAAAGTTACCCCAGAGGTTCCTAAGCTTCTCATTTTTTAAATTCTTGTGTCTTCATTCTGTTCTGGTTGCATGTTTATTTCTTCCTTTTGTTCCAAATCGTTGATTTGAGTCGCAGTTTCCTTCTCTTCACTGTTGGTTCCCTGTATATTTTTCTTTACTTCACTTTGTATATCCTTCACTTCTTCCTTTATTTTGTGTCCACACTCAGTCATTTTTTGTGAGCATCCTGATAACCAATGTTTTGAACTTTGCATCTGATAGGTTGGCTGTCTCCTCATTTCGTTCTTTTTTTGGAGTTTTGATCTGTTCTTTCATTTGGACCATATTTCTTTGTCTTGGCACACCTGTTACATTGTAAGAGGCAGAGCTTTAGCTATTCACCAAGGCAGGGCAACCAATTTCATTGCCACTGCATTGTGGTGCTATATGTGGGGGAGGGGTCAGAGAGGGAACGATGCTGCTTGCTCAGCTTTCATCCTGCTTTCAGTCACTTCCTCCACTACCCACAAGCAAATTGGGCCCTTCTGGTGCTGATTCCTCGGTGGGTGGGTTTGTATATGTTCTAGAACCCTCCAGTGGACTCTCCTGTGAGGCTAGGAGTTTCTCCCACCACCACAACCCCTACAGGTTTTTATAGCCAGAGGTATTGAGGCTTCATTTCCCCATGCTGGACCTGTGGGTTGCACAGCCTGTTTCACTCTCCAGTTGTTCCTCTTGGTATTCTCACAAGAATATGGGACCACCCAGCCCATCCACCACTGCCTCACCCACCCAGCCCATCAGCCACTGCTTTGCCATGCGTTCTCTCTGCCCTGACTGTCCATCTCGACCCCTCCTATCAGACTGGATGAATGTTTCTTCAAGTCCTTTGTTGTTGGACTTCCATACAGTTCAATTTTCTGGCAGTTCTTGTTGTTTTTTGTTTCTAAATTGGCCATTGTCATTCTATTGGTTGTGCAAGGAAACAAATGTCTCTACATGACTCCATATTGAGCCAAATCATAGCCAGAAAAAGGACTAGGTCCTGGGGCATAAGTCTAAACCACCAACAGCAGAGCCAAAAGGAGAAGGCATATCTGCTCTCCTGGAACTGATGGACATTTTTTATACATCAAGTAGGGAAAAGAAAGATGTAAGTTGCTCTGAAAAAAAAATTTACATTGGTTATAGATAAAGGAAGTGGGAGAAGTTGCAGTGGAGCTAATTCTGGGATAGATGCATAGTCCACAAGGAAAAAAGTATTTATTCTTTAGAATTGGTTGTAGGCAACAGTCCAGAAAGTTCATGCATATGCAAGATGCAGAGGTAACTGATGTTTGACCACTCAGCTATTGTATTTAGATAATTGTGAAAGTTGCCACCTGCAAGTTAATTCAAAGTTTCAATCTACATTCAGAAATGTAAGCAGTCTCTTGTTGGTTTTTCCCTGCAGTTGTTAACTGCTTAACATTTCTTGTTTCTTCCTTCCATTTTGACCTGCCGAAATTTAATTTAGGACATTTTGATTCTTTTTGTTTCTTGTCACTGTAAACTGCTGGAATAAAATAAATATTCAATAGCTAGAAACTCCTAGTAATATTATAGGTAATAAGAGTTAGAATTAGGAAGTAGAACTTAGAAATGTTTAGGAATCTTTTGTGTGTGTGTGTCACAAGATTGCAACTCAGAAAGAAATTGGGCTCTTTTCTTGACTCTTTTTCTGGTTTTCTTTCAAAAACATTATGAGCATATAATAATAGTTTGTGAAAAACTTGAACTGTGGAAAAGTATGAAAATGTTGACAATATAAATTAAACTGCTAAAATCAAAATAATTATTAATTAGCTATAGAGTAAAAAGCATTTACACTATGTGATTGAAGTTAAAAAAACTCAATAAGTATATTTTAAATTTTTTGAGAAATATCTAAAAACTATACTTGACTTTGAAAAAGATTGCTTAGAATTTATTATAATAGATTTAGCAAACATATCTTTGGAGTCCATTGCTGTAGCCTTCCTATTTAGTGTCTCTTAGTTTTTATTTTTATTGTCACATATCAAAATGATCACAAACTGCACTTAAAACGGCACACATTTAGAATTCATAATTTGCAGAAATCTAGGTAGGCATGGCTTTAGTTGATGCCTCCCCTTGGAGTGTCTGTCAAGTTGTTGCCCAGCTGCATTCTCATCTGAAGGCTCAACTAGGGAAGACGCTATTTCCAAATTCACCACGCTGTTAGTAGAGTTCATTTTGTTGCAGCTACCTGACTGAAGGCTACAGATTTTGCTGGCAGTGGACTAGAAGCCCTCTGAGTTCCCAGAGGACCCCTGCAGCTCCTTGCCTTGTGGAATTCTCCAACCTTAAGGCAGCAAAGTCCCTGGGTCTGTTTGCTAAGACAGAATATTATCAAATATAGCATAATCGTGGAAGTGACATCCTGATATTTTTACCATATTTTATGGGTTATAAATAAGTCATAGTTTCTGTCCACATACAAGGATGTGAACACCCTTTCACAAAGGCATAAATACAAGGAGGTGGGTTTCATTGGTTTTCTTTCAACTTTGTCAGTTCTTTCAACAAGAACTAATAGTAATTTTAATGTAGAATGGAGTATATACACTGAAACACTGTTTGCTAATTCTTTGATAATATATTTGTATGTCAATAAATACGTGGTCACTTAAATAATTTTTATCTTTAATCCCAGTAAGATAGTGGATCTTTATTATGAGTATAAATGCAAAGTAAAGAAGTAAAATATTTTGAAAAGTTCAGAATATAGGTTTTCCTTGAAAAATACACTGCAGAAAAATCAGCACCTTGAATTTATGTATAAGATTTTCACCAGACTTTATTAAAATGTTGGTGGAAAAAATTCATATGACAATGTACTAGAGAAGCTGTGGAGGGGCTGTAAAGACCTCATAGCTTTGTAAGTGATACAACCTTTTAATCTTCCCTCTGCACTGTGAAGCACACTTTGGCTTTGTTGTTCTGAAATGTTAAAAATATTTTGTAAAACACATCATCTGTTTATGAAAGTAATCCCATTTCTTGGGCCATCCAGGATATCTAGAATTTGTTTATAATATATTTTCTATAAGCAAAAATCATTCCATATAATCACATTTGCAGTGGAAATGGAACACATATATTATGGAACACAATCTCTTTTAAAGTTGGGCTCTGTATCCATTATTTATTGCTATGTGATAAATGACTTCAACACATGACTTAAATAACAGATTTTTTAAAACAATTTTTACAGTAAAGAGTCTGGGCATAGTTTAGCTGGGTGCCTCTGTCTCAAAGCCTCCTGTGCAGTTGCACGTAAGGTGTCAAGTAGGGCTGCAATCATTCAAGACTCACCAACCAATGAAAAATCTGCTTCCAAGCTCTTTCATGTAGTTGCTGGCAGGTTCAGGTCTTACCAGATGTTGCCTGGGATATCAGTTCTTTATCACCTGGGCTTCTCTGTAAGGCTGCTTACACTTTGACAGTTTGCTTCTCCTTTCGTAAGGTATCTGAGAGTATGGAGAGGCTTCCAAGGCAGAAGTCACAGCCTTTTGATGATCTAATCCAATAGGTGGCATTCTAACACTTTTGCCCAATTGTACTTCTAGAAGTGAGTCACTCAAATGGAAGGGACTATGAAAGGGCACAGACTTCAGGTGGCAGGACCACTGTGGGCTATTTCAGAGGCTGCTTACCACAGGTATAGATTGTAAAGATAAATGGAACGTTAAGTGAAGAAGGCACATGACTTGTATTTAGTGACCACATGTTCTAGGTGTCTTTCTTTTATCACGCTGGTTTCATCTTCACACAGCTTTTGAAATTGAACTTCAGAGACATTATGGAACTTACCTGAAGTCACTTTGGTAGTAAGTAGAGGTAAAGCAATGTTCTGTTTGACTCCAAACCTGTACTAATCAGATCTTCACTTGCGTAACTTCTGGAAATCCTCAAACCCTGTATCTCGTTTTAGCTACGCCACGCTGCACTGACTATGGCTACAGTATTTAAAGGGAAAACACAATAGTTCAAAAACGTGCTAAGTTTTAAATGCTCAAAAGTAAGAGATATTTTTAAAATTCCAAATATTTACCAGAAATCCTTACAAAAGATCACACCCAATAGCAATAAGTTAAAGTCAGTGTATTATCTGTTGTTACGTGGCTTGGCATTGGTGACACACACTCTGCAGCCCATTTCTGACCTCCCTAGGCAAATAGGTAGCCACTCATTCTGGCTGTTGTTTCGCTCTCTCTCCCTCCCCCACCCCTCTTCCTCCCTCGTTTTTCCCTCTCTTTCCCCCATTATACTATCTATCCTCTCTTTTCTTTTAGTACATACATGCACATGCCATGACTACTCAGAACTCAGAGCTAAAGGTATATTTATTGTCATGGCTCCATATATATATTCTATATATAAATCTTCTTTTATTTCCTTTTCTCCTCAAGGATGACATAAATCACCAATTCCCTTAGATGTTCCATATCTTCTTAATCTACCTGATTATAAGATTATAATCATATTTTTATTATTATGATTATTTTTATTTTAATGGCATATTAGACCCTTTGGTGTCTCTATTACATCCTGTGAATGTTCCATGCATTTTCAGCAGTCACATTTGATTATTCGGAGTCTAGTTCAAAAACTCAGCCTCAAAAATGATTATAGGAAAATAAGTGGACAGTGCATGATTTATATGGGAACAGCCAAAATGCTCACATATATATAATAGGAATCATGGGAAAGAAGATTGAGGGAGTAGGACACAGCCACATTACAAGAGATAATGGCTGATGATTTGTGGAAGTTGACAGAAGATAATAGCCCACAGATTTCAGGAGCTTAGTAAACTCCTAACAATAAAATACGGGTACACTAAGCAAAGGAAAGATTGTCAAACTTGAATTTAAAAAATGAACAGAAGCTTGCTTGTTTGAGACATTTTATATATAAGGATACTTATAATGAGAGAGTGAAAATAAAAGGATGGAAAATAATACTACACAGTGATTACTGGAAGGAAAGAGGGTAGTGGTAGGTAAAAGAAGGTAAAGGGGGGCATAAATGCTGATGGAAGGAGACTTGACTTGGTTTGTTGAGCACACAATACGCTATACAGATGATGTATTATAGAATTGTACAACTGAAACCTATATAATTGAATTAACCAATGTCACCACAATAAATTCAATTAGAAAAAAGAATACCATGCAATCCTTAACCATAAGAATGCTGATAAGGACATAGTAGATAAGTAAATAACACAAGTAGAAATATTAGAGATTAAGATGGAATTTCATAACAATCAAAGAATCAACCCACCTAGAATATAAAGTAATTCTAATTTTATACTATCCTAATCAAATAAATTCTAAGTAATTACAGTCACTATTAAAAAACAGAATATTACATAGATTGTCTGTCATTAATATACATGCAAAATTTCCTAACCAAATGTTTAATAGAATTACGAAATATAAAAATTGTAAATTGTCAAAAAGAATGAAACGTTAATCTGATATATTTATTCAATCAATGGAATAGAACATTGCAAATAAAGAACAATTAATGATAATTTTTAGCGGATAAAATTTTAGTTAAATTTTATCAATTTATCATTAATTGTTAATGATAAAATTTAGTGGATAATTTTAGTGCATAAAATTTAACAATTTGTAATAGAAAAGTGTTTAGCAAACTCAGAGATGCAAATGTAAACCACAATGAGACACCACTTCACACTGGGCAGAATGGCCATTATAACCAAATCAACAAACAGCAAGTCCTGGTGAGGATGTGGAAAAAAGGGAACCTAGAGCACTATTGGTGAGAATGCAGACTGGTGCAGCCACTGTGGTAAACAGTATGGAATTTCCTCAAAAAATGAAAGCTGGAACTGCCCTTTGATCCAGTGATTCCACTGCTGGAATTATATCCTAAGAATCCTGAAATACTGATTCAAAAGAACTTATGCATCCCAATGTTCATAGCAGTGTTATTTACAATAGTCAAGTTCTAGAGAAAGCCTAAGTGCCCATGAGTAAACGACTGGTTCACAAAACTGTGGTACATTTACACAATGGAATACTATGCAGCAGAAGGAAAGAAGGTACTCCTACCCTTCTTGAAAGTGTGGATGCGACTGGAGAGTATTTTGCTAAGGTATTATGATCTCACCTGTAAGTGGAGCCTAATCAACAAAACAAACAAATGATCAAAATAGAAGCAGAGATATGGAAATAAAGAACAAACTGAAAACAACCAGAGGATTAGAGGGAAGGGGATAAAGGGGGAAAGAAGGGGAAAGAGCAAGTCAAGGAACACATATAGAGGACCCATGGGCATGGACAATGGGGTAGGAATTGACTGTAGGAGCGGGGTGGGAGATTGACTGGGGAAAGGTGGGACAGGGGAGAGCAATGGGGAAAAATGTGGGACAACTGTAACTGAGTGACAATAAAAAAAAGAAAAGTATTTTGCAAACTGAGAATAGAAGTGAAGTTCTTTAGCCTAATAAAATGTATCTTTTAAATAAAAGAATCACTTTAGTTAACAACAAAATTTCAGTTGTACTGGAAGAACTATTTAGTATGGGAGGCTCTAGTTAATACAATAAGCAGATATTTTTTAAAGGCATATGAATTAGAAAAGAAGTAATAGAATTTTTATGATTTGTAGATGACATGATTGTATATATAGAAAACTCATAAAATTCTACAAATCAGCCAGTAGAAATAACTAAAATCAGCAAAATCTTCATTTATAGGATCACCATAAAAATTCAATTAGAAAGTCAATTTAATTTATATATACCAAGAACAAATAGTTATGACATTAAGCTGAAAATGCTATTTATTGAAATATCAACATAAATGAATAAGTCAAGAATAAATCTTATCCAGGCTTCAGCTGTGGGCAGAATTCAGCTCGAGGTGAACAGAGGACAGAGGTCCCTGGTTTCTTTGGTTGTTTGTGTGCTCAGGCTAGAGGTTAGGCTCAATTAAGAGAGGTTACACTCATATTCAAGCCATTTGGCTCTCCCAATAACCAGACAGGACTGTCTGCTTTCTTTAATGCCAATAGGGGAATTTCTAATAGCCTCTTTTAAGGGTTTACTTCATTAGTTCAGGTCAACCAAGGATAATCTCCCTTTTGAGTCAACCAATTGAGGATCTTAATTACATCTGCAAAATTTGTTGTGTCATATTCTTTGCCATAATCATAAAAGTAATGTCCCATTGTATTCACAGATTTTTACTCACACAAAGGAAGGGATTTAACAGGGTGTATACACTAAGGAACAAGATTCTTGAATACCGTCTTGGAATTCTGAATATCTCTGATAATGCATTTTTAGAAACTCTTTCCTTCTGTGTGGCTGACCTTGCATTCTTTTAAAGAACCAGAGGGGAAGGGAGTTGGGGGAAGATTGGGTTAAAAAAGTGAAGAGATTAAAAAAAGTACAAATTAATAGTTACAAAATAGTCCTGGGGATGTAAAGTACAAGTGGGTACTAGACTTACCAGTGGGGTGAATGTGTAACCACTGTGCTGTACACCTGAAACTAAAATTAAAACTATTGAATGTCAACTATAATTGAAAAATTAAAATAAAAGAAACTCTGGATAAAAAAGTTCTTAACTTTAATAGTTTTCTATTATGGCAAAATATGAATAATATAACAATGACTAGTTTTAATTGTTTTTAAGTATACAACTCAATGGAGACAAGTATATTCACATATTGTACAACCATCACCACTATCCAATACCAGAACTTTTCTATCAACCCATACTGAAACTCTGTACTGATTAAACAATAATACATAATTAGCCTTTCTCCTAGCTCTTCACCATCGCTATCCTACTTTCTGTCCCTATGAATTTGAGTATTCCAAGTACTTCAGATAAGTGGAATCATTCATCTTTTTGTGACTGGCTTATTTTACCTAGCATACTACCCTCAAGGCTCATCCATGGCATGGCACATGTCAAGATTTCATTCCTTTTTATGGTTTAGCAATATTTTATTGTATGTAGATAGCACATTTAGATATATCCATGGACATTTAAGTTGTTTCTACCTTTTAATTATTGTGAATAATGCTGTTGTGAACATTGATGTATAATCCCTTCTTTCAATTATCTTGGTTATATACTTAGAAGCAGATTTACTGAATTATAAAGTAATTAAATGTTTAATATTTGGGGAACTGCCATAATATTTGCCACTGTAGAATTTTACATTCTTACTACAGGGATTTCAATTTACCGCATCCTTACCAACTCTGATTTTTCTGTGTGTGTGTGTATGTGTGTTTGTTTTGTTTTGATAATAGCCAGTCTAAAGGGTGAAATGTGGCATCTCTATATGTTCCTTTCTTTTCTTCTTTTAAAAATATTTTTATTAAGTTTATTGGGGTGATAAGAGGAATTTTTATATCATTACGGGCTTATCTCAAGAAACAAAAGAAATCCCAAATGAACAATTAATATTAACCTTAAAGATCTAGAAAAAGAAGAATAAGAGCAACCCGACATAAGCAGAAGAAAAGAAATAATAAAAATTAGAGCAGAATTAAATGAAACAGAGAACAAAAATACTATAAAAATTAATACAACAAAAAGCTAGTTATTTGAAATGATTAATCAAATTGGCAAACACCTGGCTAGTCTCACTAAGAAGAAAAAAAGCCCCCTATGCCAGGGGCAACCTAAAAACCCCATAACTTACTGATAAAAAATTGTATATTTATTCTTACATGTTTAAACTTCAGTCACCTTGGAAGTACTCTCCATTTGATGCAATACACCTATCAAGACATTTTTTATACACTGCTCTAAACAGGTTTTGAACT
Source organism: Mormoops blainvillei (assembly GCA_004026545.1). Classification (NCBI taxonomy): domain Eukaryota; kingdom Metazoa; phylum Chordata; class Mammalia; order Chiroptera; family Mormoopidae; genus Mormoops; species Mormoops blainvillei. Next base: position 27,956 of record PVJD01006031.1, on the reverse strand, counting down.
TGTCGATTTTGATGCCTCTAGGTGCCTCTGACATCTTTTGTCACCTCTTCCACACTGGCAAAAACTACTATACATTCAGTGCCGTGTGGGTAGGTGTGCTTGTAAATCACCCATCATGAAATGGGCAAATGCGTTGAAAGAGTCTTCAAAAAAATTTGCTAACACTGAAGACAGCCTCTCACAACAAAGCCAGCTGGTGTACTAATACAGATGGGTTCCTAGAACACTCACCTAGTGGGGGAAGCCGGTACTACAAGGGGGTTGGCCTGCAGAAGGTAATTCTGGTTTTTTGGTCCCGCCTCATAAACAAAACCAGAAATGAAAGAGAAATTTTATAAACATCACAGAAACTCAAAGGATCATATTAAAATACTGTGAAAGACTATATGCCAGCAAATTCAATAACCTTGAAGAAATGGATATGTTCCTAAAAATATAAATCTGTCTTAGACTAAATCATGAAGAATTGGAAAATCTAAACAGATCAGCAATAGGACCTAGAAACAACCATCAAAACCCTATAAAATTAAAATTCCAGGACCAGACAGCTTCACCAGTGAATTCTATCAAAATTCAAAGATTTAAAACCTATCTTTCTGAATCTCTTCCCAAAAATTGAGGAGGCAATACTTCCTAACACATTTTATGAGACCAACATAATCCTGATGCCAAAACTTCGCAAGGATAAAACAAACAAACAAACAAAAAACTAGAAACCAATATCTCTGATGATTATGGATGCAAAAAATCCTAAACAAAATACTCCCATATCAAATAAAACAATACATTAAAAAATAATATCACGATCAAGTGGGATCCATTCCAGGGCCACAGGGATGGTTCAACATATGCAAATCAATCAATACAATATACCACATTAATAAACAAAAGGATTAAAATCATATGTTCTTATTAATAGATGCAGAAAAAGCATTTGATAATATACAACATCCATTTATGATTAAAACACTAAATCAAATAGGAATAGAAGGATAGTACCTCAACATAATAAAGGTCATATATGACAAATCCTCATCCAATATCATACTTAACAGTGAAAAACTAAAAGTTTTTCCTCTAAAATCACAAACGAGATGGATGTTCACTATGATAATTCCTATTTAACATAGTTCTGGAAGTCATAGCCAGAGCAATAAGTCAAGAGAAAAAGTAAAAGACATCCAAATTGGGAGGAAAGAAAAATGTCACTTTTTTGAAGCGATCACACAATTCTGTACATAGAAAACTCTAAAAGTTCCACCAAAAATCTATGCCAAATTAATGTGCAAAATCTACTGTTTTCTTATACAGTAGCAACAAAACTACAGAAAGAGAAATTTTAAAAATCCCATTTGCAATTGTAATGAAAAGAATAAAATACCAGGGATAAAGTTAACAAAGGATGTGAAAGACCAATATACTGAAAACAACAAAGCATTATTACAAGTGATTGAAAAAGACATAATAAAATGATAAGATATTCTCTGTCATGGTTTGGAAGAATCAACATATTTAAAATGGCCATACTACCCAAAGAAATATATGGATTTAATGCAATCCCAATCAAAACCCCAATGTCATTTTTTAAAGAAAAAAAAACAAAAAAATTCATATTCATATGGAAACCCCCAAATAGCCAAAGCAATTATGAGGGAAAAAAATGAAGTCAGAAGTATCACACTACTTGACTTCAAATTATAATACAGATCTATGACAATTAAAACATCAAGATATTGGCAGAAAAACAGACACACAGGTCAGTGGAAAAGAATTGAGAGCCCAATAACAAAACACGTCATAATTAAAATGGCAAGGCTTAAAGACAAGGAGAGAGTCCTAAAAGCCACAAGAGAAAGGAGGTAGTTATATACAAGGCAGCACAAATTAACTTGACATCTGATTTCTGAACAGAAACATTTCAGGCCAGAAGGGAGTGGCATGAAATATATCAAGGTAATGAAAAACAAGGACCTACAAAGGCAATTTAACCAACAAGGCTATCATTTAAAATCAAAGGAGAAATAAAGAGCTTTCCAGACAAGAAAAAGCTAAAGGAGTTTGTTAACACCAAACCAGTATAGCAACCAATGTTAAAGGGCTTGCTTTAAGAAGAAGAAGAAGAAAGAAGAAAAAAAAAAACCAGTTTAACAATAAAATAGCACTAAATTCGTATCTATCAATGATCAACTTAAATGTAAATGGCTTAATGCTCCAACCAAAAGACACAGAGTAGCTGAATGAATAAGAAAACAAAACCCATAAACATGCTGCCTTCAAGAGATCCACCTCAGCCCTGGCTGGTGTGGTTCAGTGGATTGAGCACTGGCTTGTGAACCAAAGTGTTGCTGGTTTGATTCCCAGTCAGGGCACATGCCTGGGTTGTGGGCCAGGTCCCCAGTAGAGGATGCATGAGAGACAGCCACACATTGATATTCTCTCCTTTTCTTTCTCTCTCCCTTCCCCCTCTCTAAAACTAAGTAAATAAAATCTTAAACAAAAGAGATCCATCTCAAATGGAAAGATACACACAGACTAAGAGAAGGGATGAAAGAGATATTGCATGTAAATAGAAAGGAACAAAAGCTGGAGTAGCAGTACTTATATCTGAAAAAATAGACTTTAAAACGAATGCTAGAGTAAGAGACAAAGAAGGTCACTACATAATGATAAAGGGAACAATCCAAAAAGAGGATATAACCCTTGTAAACATTTATATGTACAATATAGGAGCACCTAAATATGTAAAGCGAATCTTGACAGACATAAAAGGAGAGATAGACAGAAATACAGTCACAATCAGGGATTTTAACACCGCATTGACTTCAGTGGGTAGATCATCCAAACAGAAAACAAACAGAAAACAACAAGGAGACAGGCTTTAAACAACACACTAGATCAAATGGCTTTAATTGATATCTTCAGAGCATTTCACCCCAAAGTAGCAGAATATACATATTTTTAGAGTGCCCATGAAATGTTTTGTAAGATAGACCACATGTTAGGACACAAAACAAGTTTCAATAAATTTTAGAAGATTGAAATCATATCAAGCATCTTCCGACAACCCTTTGAAAATAGAAATCAGTCACAAGAAGAACTCTGAAAAACACGCAAAGACAAGAAAGCTAAATAACATGTTATTAAGCAATGAATGGGTCAACAAGCAGATCAGGGAAGAAATCAAAAGATAGCTTGAAACAAATGCAAATGAAAACACAACAATTGAAAATATATGGGACACAGGGAAAGCAATCCTAAAAGGGAAACACGAGCATTTAGAAGCCTATCTCAAAAAACAAGAAAAAGTTCAAATAAGCAGTCTAACTTTACACTTAAAGGATCTTGGAAAAGAATAGCAAACAAAGCCCAAAGTGAGTAGAAAGAAGGAAACAATAAAGATCAGAGCAGAAATAAATAAAACAGAGTCTGAAAAAACAATTAGATAAATGGATCCAAAGGCTTGTTCTTTGAAAAGATAAAAAAGATCGACAAACCTTCAGACTCATCAAGAAAAAAAGAGGAACCAAACAAACAAAATCAGAATTGAAAGAGGAGAAATAACAACTGACACCAAAGAAATACAAAGGACTGTAAGAAAATTTTACCAAAAAACTGAACAACCTGGATGAAATGGATAAATTACTAGAAACATACAATCTTCCAAAAGTAAATCAGGAAGAATCAGAGAATCTGAATAGAAAGATTACCCCTAGTGAATTTGAAGCAGTAATCTAAAACTCCCAAAAAACAAAAGCCCTGGACCAGATGGTGCCCCAGGTGAATTTTACCAAACATTCTGGGAAGAACTAACACCTCTTCCTCTCAAATTATTTTTAAAAATTAAGAGGAGAGAAGACTCCCAAACTCATTTTACAAAGCCAGCGTTATCCTAATTCTAAAATCAGCTAAAGGCACTACAAAAAAACAAACAAATGAACAACAAATAAAAAAACTGAGAAAATTACAGACCAATATCCCTGATGAATGCAGATCCTCAAATCCTTAACAAGATATTAGCAAACCAAATACAGTAATGCATTGAAAAGATAATACAACATCATCAAGTGGGATTTATTCTGAGAATTCAAGATTGGCACAGCATTCACAAATCAATAAATGTGATTCACCAAACAAAATAAAGGATAAAAACCACATGATTATATCAATAGATGCAGAAAAAACATTTAATAACATTGAACACTATTTCGCATAAAAACTCTCAGCAAAGTGAGAATAGAGAGAACATACCTAAACATAATAAAGGCCATATATGACAAACCCACTGCTAGCACCATACTCAATAGGCAAAGATTACAAATATTTCTCTTAAGTTCAGGAGCAAGGCCGGGATATCCCCTTCCACCTCTCTTATTCAATGTAGTACTGGAAGTCCTAGCCATAGCAATCAGAGGAAAAGAAGAAGAAATAAAAGGCATCCAAATTGGAAAGGAAGAAGTAAAACTATATTTGCAGATGATGTAATACTATACATAGAGCATCCCAAAGTGTCCACCAAGAAACTACTAGAACTGATAAAGAATTCATCAAAGGAGTAAGATACAAAATTAATATCCAGTTGCATTTTTATATGCCAATAATGAACTAACAGAAAGGGAAATTAAGAAAACAATCCCACTCACAATTCCTTCAAAAATAATAAAATTCCTAGGATGAAATCCAATCAAGGATGTAAAAGACCTGTACTCAGAAAATTATAAGACACTGAAGAAAGAAACTGAAGAAGATACTAGTAAGTGGAAGCATATATCATGTTCATGGATAGGAAGAATTAATGTCATTAAAATGTCCATATCACCCAAAGAAATCTGTAGATTCAATGCAATTCCTATCAAGATTCCAATGATATATTTCACAGAACTAGAACAAATATTGAAACACATATGGAATAAAAAAAGGCCCTGCATAACAACAGCAATCCTGAGAAAGAAGAACAAAGTTGAAGGAATCATGCTAATATCAAACTTCAATATAAGGCCACAGTAATCAAATCAGCATGGTACTGGCATAAAAAGACATATAGATCAATGGAACAGAATAGAGAGCTCAGAAATGAACATACATATTTATAGTCAATTATTATTCAACAGAGGAAGCAAGCACATGCTATGGGCTAAAGACAGTTTATTCAATAAATGGTGTTTGAAAAAATTGTACTGACACATGCAGAAAAATGAAACTAGACCACCTTCTTACATCACATACAAGAGTAAATTCAAAATGGATTAAAGACTTAAATGTTAGATCCAAAACCATAAAAATCTGAGGAGAAAACATAGGCAGTAAATCTCGGATATACCCCATAGCAATATTTTATCAGACATATTTCCCAAGACAAGGGGGGAAAAAAAGAAAAAAGAAACAAATGGGACTGCATCAAACTAAAAAGCTTTTGCACAGCAAAAGAAAACATCAACAAGATAGAAAGACAACTCACAGAATGGGAGAACATATTTGCTGATACATCTGATAAGGGGTTAATATACAAAATTTATAAAGGATTTAGAAAACTCAATACAAAAAAAAAACCCACAAATTTAAAAAATGGGCAAATGACCTGTATAGACACTTCTCCAAAGAGGACATAAAGATAGCCAATAGACATATGAAAAGATGCTCAACATCAGTAATCATCAGACATGCAAATTAAAAGCAGAATGAATTATCACCTCAGGCCTGTCAGAATGTCTATCAAAATAAATCAACAAACAAGAAGTGCTGGTGAGGATGTGGAGAAAGGGGAACACTTTTGCATAGTTTGTGGGAATGCAGCAGTTTGGTGCAGCCACTGGGGAAAGCAGTATGGAGATACCTCAAAAAATTAAAAATAGATCTGCCTTTTGACTCAACAATCCTACTTCTGGGAATATATCCAAAGGAACTCAAAACACTAATTCAAAAGACGATAAGCACTCCTATGTTTATTGCAGGGTTACTTACAAATATCGAGATATGGAACCCCAAGTGTCCATCAGTAGATGATTGGATAAAACAACTATGGGCTGTTTACACATTGGAATTCCACTGGGCCATAAAATAGAAAATTTCACCCTTTGCAACAGTATGGATGGACCTGGAGAACATTACGTGAAGTGCAATAAGTCAGTCAGAGAAAGACAAATTACATAAGATTTCATTTATATGTGGAATCTAATGAGCAAACTGAGCTAAGAGCAAAATAGAGACAGCTCATAGGTGGAGAGCAGGATGAAAGCTAGTGTGGGGGGATGAGGAGTGGAGGGATTGGGAAAAAAGGAAAATTGACTCAGGGACAGGGACAACAGTGTGATGACTGCAGCAGGGAAGAGTATTATGGGATAAATGGTAATGGAAAAAATACAATAAACATTTTTAAAAAGTTATTTTAAAAGATACATCTCTAGAAAACATGAATAAGTATAAAAGATACAACAACCAAATTATTGATTTGAGAATGAGAAATAATATATAGATTCTATAAACCTTAAACATTATCTATGTAGACTAGCATTTATTAATTTATTATAAAATAAATTTATTTTATAAATTATATATATATATAAATTATCTAGGAACACTAGTTATTGTCATTTATTTCAGCTAAGCACAATTTTACCTAGAATAAAATTAGTTTTGTTTAACAAACCAAAAGAACGTCATACTATCTTTGTTTCCTATTGTTGCTGCAACAAATTACCACAAATTTTTGGACTTAAATAATGGAAACTTATGTTACAGTTGTGGTCTTTACAAGTCCAAAATGGGTCTTAACAGGCTAAAATCAAGGTGTCAGTAGAGTTGAATTTTTTCTGGAGGTTGTAGGACCAAATCCATTTTCTTGCCTTTCTAGCTTGTAGAGGCAACATGCATTTTTTGTCTCCTGAGCAGTTATCGATCCAACTTCAGGTTGCATTATGACATCTCCTTTTGTGACCCTAACTGCCCTCTTCCCTTTCTCCTCTTCACTTTTAGGGATCTTTGTGATTATACTGGCCTCACACCTAATATAATTCTTAATCATGAGGCTCAATGTAATCACTAGTGCTAGTCTTTTTTGCCGTATTAAGTTACAGGTTCTAGGGGTCAGGACATGGATAACTTCGAAGGGAACATTATTCTATCTATTGTATGTTCTGTAATATAGAAACTAGTAGCTTCTTCTACAACTCTAATTCTCAAAATTCAATGAATTGAGAAGGATACGCTGTTTAAAATAGATAAGTTTAACCCAGGTATCCATCAATAGATGAATGGATAAAGATGTGATTATATATACACATACACACACATATATAAACATACACAGACACATTATATATATATATATATATATATATATATATATATATATATATATAAAATCCATAGTGTGTGTGGAATATTATTCAGCAATTAAAAAGAATGAAACCTTGCCATTTACACATGGATGGCTCTAGAGGGTATTATACTTTGTGAAATAAGTGAAACAGAGAAAGACAAATGCCATATACTTTTACTTACATGTAGAATCTAAAAGAAAACAAAACAAATTAACAAACAAAACAGAAACAGATACACAGATACAGACAACAAACTGATAGTCACCAGAGGAGAAAGGGATGGGGAAATGTATGAAAAAGGTGAAGGGAATAAGAGGTACAAACTTCCAGTTATAAATAAGTCACAGGGATTTAATGTAGAGCACAGAGAACATAGTTGAGACTGTTTTGACTTTGTATGGTGACAGATGGTTACAAGACAGTGTTCATGCCAGAAGGCACAAAAATGTTGACACTGTGTGGCACACTTGAAACTAATATAATATTGTGTATCAACTAATGAAGCTGTTTAACATCAGTTAGTTCTGGGCTAGAAAACCAAATGCAGTTCTAATTATTAAGTCAAACAAAATGGGATGTTTTTATTTGGGGGTCTTTACTTTAGAATGTATTTCTCTCTTTTCTTCCAGCTATTAGAGGATTGTTTTCACAGGAAGTTGATAAGAACTTGACCTAAATCATATCAATGTAGAATATAGTTAAAATTTTAGAGGTATAGTACTGTTTCCCCAATATTTTTGTTTTGCAATTGACCACAGAGTAATAAACAAACATTACTTCCCAATGCATAAGTACATAAATTAAAACATGAATTTATAAGATTCTAAGTATTATTAACCTGTTGTGTAACCTGATATTTACTGTCGTTCTTATCTATTTTATTGTCCAAAATATTTCTGGACATAAGTAATGAAAAAATAATTTGAGTTTGACACCTAATCTGTAGTTTGAAACGTGATTCCTTATAGCACAGTGCTGAACTATGTGGACTCTGGTACAAAACAGCTTCTACCGCATTATGTGCAATTTTCCTCTGAAAACATTATAATAATAACAATTTTGCAGTTATTTTTGTGAACATTTGTTTAACATGTAGAATACTGTAGTTTTGTGATGGTAAGGTCTGTCTCCTTTTACTCAGAGAATACAATATTATTCTCAGGAACTTATAAGTGTACAATTAATTTTTTTAAAGAATCTTTGATTTTGATTTCTTCCTCATTAACTATATATCATCATTCACTAAGCCCAGCTTGTTATACTTTCAAAATATACATAAATCTCTCCTTTTACCCTTTTTCTACTGTACCACTCTAAACAGTGTTATTTCTTGTTCACTACAGTTTTCTCCTAAATAATGTTTAGGGTTTCCATTCTTGATTTTCTCAATTTAGAGTGTTCTTACTAAAACATAAAACTAATTTCAAATACTCCAGTGTCTTTGCATTGTAAGCCTTCAAATGTCTAAACTACTTAACATGGCCTACAATGTTCAATACAATCTGACTCCTATCTCAGTCAGCTAGCTTTGTTCCACAACAAATCCATGACAAATCACCCCAGAACTTAGTAGCTGAAAACCACATTTTTGGGTTCGCGATTTTGTTGTTTGAAAAGTTGGGTTGGGCTCAGAGTCAAAGTTCTGATGATTGGGGCTGGGCTCCCTCCTGTATCTGTGGGAGACTACCAAGTCTACTGGGGTCGAACTGACTCTTAACTGAAGTACCCATGTGTGATTTCACCCTCTAGCACAGTGATTTTCAACTGGTGTGCTGGGGCACACAGGTGTGCTGCAAGAATTTTTTAAACATGCAGTACCTGACTATTTAGTTGGGAGCACTGACCTTTTTTTCCCTTAGACAATAGCCATCTGGTGTCAATGAATCAAAATTATACCTATTGTTTTTGTCAGATTGGCAAAAAGTTAATATATTTTTTGGTGTGTCGCAGAACTTTAGCAATTAGTTCTCATACATGTGCCATGAGATGAAAATGGTTGAAGATTGCTTCTCTGGCATGACAGCTCAGTTTGTTTGCATAGAGGTGAGCTTTGATGAGGGACAGTAGAATTGGGCAAAGTTTTTTGAGGCTTAGGTTTGAGGTGCAAGAGCACATCCTGTGTATTCTTTGCCCAAAGACATACCAGATTGAAGGGAGGAGAAACAGACTCCACCTCTTGGTAAGAGGTGCTGGAACAACGCAAAGAGGAGTGGGCGCTGAGAGGGGAATGACCTTTTCCACTTCTGCAAACAATTTATTACACTAGCCACATTTCTGACCTGCAGTGTGGGTTAACTTGACTTCTAGCAGACACCTATTTCTCACTCCCCTTTAGCCACATTGACCGAATTTCTGTTCTTCCAAAAGGCCCACCTTATTGATAGCTAGATGTTTTTGATTATGCTGCTTCCTCAATGTTGTCACAGAACTGGCTTCATCTCTTTCAGATCTCAGATCAGATGTCACTTTAAATCACCACATGACAAAGACCTAAAGTTTTTCTGGTAGCTAAAACCTGTGGCCTAAACTCCTTCAGTGTGAAGGGTGAAAAGAGAAATCTAAATTGAATAAGCACTGTAAATTATAGGCTGGCTCCCCCTGGATAATTACATTACAATGGCCTGTGACCTTGAGGACATGGACTTGATCAGATTAACTCTAAATCTTAGTACACACCTTTATCTGGTAATTATTTAATAAATATCTGTTGCTTTACTTTTTAAATGAACCTACACAATTGCTTCAGACCTGAAGCATTAGTTTATTTTTTTCAGACCTGAAGCAGTTATCTTACAAAATGTTCAATAGTTTAGGGAAAATAGTAATTCCCCGATATTTTTAAGTACAAATTAGGACTCGCCTTCACAACTGGAAGCCCTTCATGAGCATCTGCTTTGACTTGGCTATTTATTTGCTCTCCCCCTTCCACCGACAACAGAAGAAGGGAATTATCAACTCCTGCGCGTAATTGTGAGATTCTCGCCCAGAGCATCTGCTCTGGCTTCTGCCTCTAGGACAGCAAACCACAGGCTTTGATAAGAAAATTTTGTTAGAGCCCATAGTTTTGTTTCATTTCCCTAATTAAATTATTTTAAAAGAATCACTGGACCATGCACCTTCTAAGTGTGGATGTCATCCACTTACTCCTTCCAATTACCTTGTGTTTCTGCATCACTGTTCTCTGAAGTATGATTAAAAAGAAGAGTCATAACAAGGCTTCTCTGGGTTTAATTTTTCATTCTCTGTTTTTGGTTTTTGTGTTTGAAGGCGAGAAGTTTGGACTTTATCCATAAATATGGCACACATATATGTCCAATTCACGATTTCTTTTTATTTTTCCTTTGGGATATTATTATGATAGTTACCTTTTAACATATTCAATTCCAAATTAGTATCTTCCACCCAAAACATGGCTTTTCATCTTCTGTAATCTCTTACTCATTAAATGGTAACCCCTCTTCACAATATGTCCTCTGCAAAACTATCCAATGTTAAATACTGCTATGGTCTTGCTCTCTTCTCATATTTTGCTTCTGCCAAAGTGGTCTGATCACTATTTCCCAAATACATCATGCTGCTCTTGGGTAGAGATGAATATCTAATAGGCAGAACAAACTTTCACTAGGGCAGCAGAAAATTAAAGCATGATTTAAAAAAACAATTTGATGGCTGACTTTTCAAAAAAGAAAAGCATCCAAAGAATCATCATAGAAATATTATTTGAAAAAATCAGTTGAGTTTCTTTTTGAAAAAACAGATTAGCATTATTATCTTATCAAATATTTAGCTTGGAGGGTTTATAGAAAAATATTTCAATATTGAGGACTGCCGAAATTCTTAACATGACCCTGCTCCCGAAGGTCCTATTTGCTCTTTTCTGGGTCTATGAAATACCTCTTTCTTCAAGATCCATAACAAATAGTACCCCCTCTATTAAAACCTCCCTGCCTCCACAAAAAAATAAAGATAAGAAAAACTTCCAATCCCCAGCTAACATTTTGCTCAGCCCTTCTGACCACAGCACATTTTGTCTGTGTCTTCCTATAGTAGTTACCTGATGGCTGTGGCAGACCCCATGGCATTCATCACTGTGTCCCCCTTGCCCAGGCTGGGCACAGGCTAGCACATAATTAGAGAGATATCAGTATTAATAAAAAAAAGCTTGTGAAAATGACATGTTTCTTTTTCTATTAATATGGAAAAAATTATTATATAACCTATAACTTTTCAAGCACTAAGTTAAGTTTCCAGCTGTTAACCGACTTTCTGCTACTTGAGTAACTGTACCTGCTTTTTAAAAAATTAAAAAAAAATTTTTTTGTTGTTATTCTATTATAGTTGTCCCAATTTTTCTCCCTTTGCCCTCCTCCTCCCAGCCCACCGCCTGCTCCCGCAGTCAATCCCCACACTGTTGCCCTTGTCCCTGGGTTATTCATACATGTTCTTTAACTAGTCCCTTCCTCTTCTTTGCACCATTGTCCACCTCCTTCCTCCCCTTTGGTTTCTGTCAGTCTGTTCCATGTTTCCATGTCTCTGGTTCTATTTTGCTCATTAGTTCATTTTTTTTTTCATTAGATTCCTCTTTTTAGTGAGATCATATGATAGTCAATTGCCTTTTCACCACCTGGCTTATATCATTTAGTGTAATATTCTCCAGTTCCATTCATGCTGTTGCAAAAGATAGGAATCCCTTCTTTCTTTCTGCTGCGTAGTACTCCCTTGTGTAAACTTGCTTCTTATATCCAGAACATATTTAAATGTGCAAAATATCTTTTGAAATATTACTACAGGGATTTTTGTTTGTTTTGTTTTACCCAGTTTTTCATTGACTAGATAGTGTAAACTGAAAGTGATATACAACTTAGAACTTTACTAAGAGAAATCAATGACAATTTATTTACCTGGGAACACTTTTCTTTTCTTTTTTTTTAAAGATCTTATTTATTTATTTTTAGAGAGAGGGGAAGGAAAAGAGAAAAAGAGGGACAGAAGCATCAATGCGTGGTTGCCTCTTGCGCACTCCCTACTGGGGACCTGGCCCACTACCCAGACATGTGTCCTGAATGGGAATCGAACCAGCAACACTTTGGTTCACAGGCCAGCACTCAATTCACTGAGCCACACCTGCCAGAGCCATTTTGTTTTTCTTTATAATTGTACCCTGAAGTCATTGGTAAGCCTTATTCATTGATATTTATTTATGATGCCTTTTATTACCATTCTCATTTATCTATGTATTCAAAATATATTTATTTTTTAATTTTATTTTTTTAATTAATGTTGTTCAGCTACAGTTGTCCTGCCCTTTTCCCCATTGTTCACCCCAACCCCGTCCCCCTCTCCGCACTCCCACAGTCAATCCCCATCCCCATTGTCCGTGCCCATGAGCCCTCTCTTCGTGTCCTTTAATCATTTACCTTGGTCCATATATTGTTTTATACACTGAGGATAAAGTTACTAAGGTAATTAAATAAGTATCTAATATTAAGGCAATTAAGTTAAATATCATAAGTTCTTATTTAAAATCTTTGAAAGGGATCTCTGAACTTGAATTATAATGAAGAAACTAGTGGATTTTGACAATACAAATATATAAATACTGGGGTGAATCTGGACAGAACAAAGGATTGGATCGGAGAGAAGTGACATGGATAAAATTTTCAAATGAGTTATATGGTGTCTAAATTGAAGACTAAAGAATCAGTTGGTAAGGTAAAGAGTTGAATGAGGTAAGCATTTTAGGTAGATACAGCAGTATGAGGGAATTTCTGGCAAAAAGAAGAAAAAGGATATTGAATCAACTGAAAGCATTGGAGCAGCTCAATGTGAACAAAAGGGACATGGCAGTAAAAGTGATGGGAGGCGAGTAATGACACTTATCACTAAATACTTTGTATGACATGCCAAGCATTTCTTCCTTGGGCTTTGCATTGGCTTCCTATTGATGCTTTAACAAATTACCACAAACTTCACAGCTTGAAGAAACTCCACAAATTTAATGTTTTAAAGTTCTGGAGGATGGATCCCCAAAATGAGTCTTATGGGATTAAAATCAAGATGTCAGCAGAATTGCATTTTTCTTTTTTTCTGGAGGCTACCTACATTCGATGGTTCCATTACTCTATTCATAAGCCCATTTCTTTCTCTGACTCCTCTGCCACATTTTTTCCATTGTAAGAACCTTTGTTATTACACTGGACCTACACAAAATGCAGAATAATTTCCCATGCTAATCCCCTTAATTTAATCACATTTAGAAAGTCGTTTTTGCCATGGAAGGTAATATATTCATAACTTTCAGGAATTAGGATGTGGTCATCTTGGGGATCATTATTCTGTCAACCATGAGCTACAAGTTTAAAGTGATACAATGGGGATAGTGGCTTAATGAAATTATTATCCTCAGAAAAATACTTTGGATTTGGATTATTAATTTTAGGAAGATAATTTAGACATGTCAGTATATGGGGTTTTTGAACATTCTGAATTCCATTGGGGTGCCATATATGATTTTCATTATATGCCCAAAAATTTTAGTTGTATGTTTTGCTAGAAAGAGAAATGACATAAATTTTATGAGAGTCCCAAAGATGCCAAAAAAAAAGAGTTAAAAGCAATTTGTTTAAGTGTAATTAAGGTACAGATGTTCATGATCAACGCCAATAAAAATGCTTGGAACAGGGTTCACAAACCAGCAGTTGCTGGAATAACTGCCACAGACCTATGTGCTTTATTTAATTTGTGTCATGTTTGTAATACATTAGAATTGGGTGGTAACATTCTTTTTCATATTTATCCTTTGCAATGTATCTTGGTAATCACTATTATCAGTTTTTTTTTTAACCTATCCATTGTTTTTGATAGCTCTAGTATATTCTATAATATATTCTAGTGTTTGGATGAATATAATATATTTAATCATGTTTCTAGACAAACATTTAGATTTCTCCAATATTTTTCTGTTAAAATCAATGTCACATTTAATCATGTGACATGAGAAGGTAAAAATGCATTGTAGGGCCTATATTTTTACTCTATCATTCTTTCACACTGATGTTCGAAAATTTCTTTTTGTATCATTTCCTCTTTGTTTAGGCAATTCTCTATCCATTCTTTTGGGGTAGATCTATGTGTGAAAAATTTCTTTGATGATCCTTGATAAGAGATAGTTTTGATTTCTGCTTTACTCCTGAAGGATATTGTTTTGAATATATAATTTGGGGTTTTAGGTTATTTTTCTTCATCCTTTAAAAAACATTGTGCTTTTTACTTTTTACTTTCATGCTTTCAGATATGCTGCTTTTAATTGTTTATCCCTTGAGATAAGGTGCCATTTTAGTCAATGATCTGAAGATTTTTCTGAGTCCAGTTTTCCATTTGACTTGATGTGCCTTGGTGTAGTTTTTGTTTTTTGGGTTTTTTTTTTAAATATATTCTCATACTTTTGGGGATTTACATAGCTAGTTAAATATGTAATTTTATTGTGGGGGGATTTAAGAAAATTTAGCCATCTTTTAAAAATAATTTTCAGCTCTACTCTTAAGTCCCCTATGTCTATAGGGTTTTGCTCATTATCTTAAATATATATATTTTTTGTCATTGAGGTTGAGTAGTTTATATTGTTCTGTCTCCAAACTCACTTGAAAACATTTCTCTTTTATTTCCACTTTTTTCACCCATTTATTAAAATTATTTTCTCCTAATTCATTTTTTTGGTTTTTCAGTTCTAAAATTTACACTTTATATCTTCTATCTATCGCTTTGCTAAGCCTTTCTATTTACTTAGTGATATCTAACTTTTTTCATTTGTTTCAAGCATATTCTTGATGAAATATGAGGGCTATTTTAAAATTCTTCTTAGATAATTTCAAGATCTGTGTCATCTAAGTGTTAATGTTTATTAATTATTTTTGCTTATTCGAATTGAGATTTCTGTGGCTTATGGTATGATAAATTTTGATAACAGATTTTTCTATTGACAGTGGGCTTTTGGGTATTATGATACTCTGGATGTTTAAATATTATGTTGTAGTTGGCTTCTGTGGACATTTCAGTGCAGAAAGTGGAGACAATGCCTTAGTATTTCTGTGTGGAGATGAAGCTGAACTGACAAGCAAAATAGAGACAGACTCATAGATAGAAAGCAAGCTGACAGTTCTGAGGGAGTGGAGGGATAGAACAAAAAAGAAAAAAGGAGTCATAGACATGGAGGTGGAAGAAAGTATAAGGGGGGGTAAATGAAAATGAATGAATGAATGAATGAATAAAATTAAGAGTCATAAGAAAAAGGGGGGAGGGGATTAAGAAGTACAAATAGGTAGTTACAGAATAGCCATGGGGATGTAAAGCACAGTATAGAAAATGGAGTAGTCAAAAAACTTACACGCATGGCCCGTAGACACGAACAATGGTGGGGGGACTACCTGAGGGAACCGGAGTTGGGGTGCTGGGTGGAGGGGGGAAAAGGGAGAAAATCAGGATAACTGTAATAGCATAATCAATAAAATATAATTTAAAAAGAAAGAGTCATAAGAAAAGAGAGGCTCCCTAGCTATCATCCTTTGACAGTCAGGGTACAAGAGAGTGTAAGTGAGCATCCTGGCTCCCCAAGATATCAACTTACTGCCAAGAATAAGAAGGTCTCATTAGTGCCACAACATGTGGCTCCCACAGACATCCGGGTAGAAATGGAGGTGTGCTCACTGTTACACAGTGGAAATAAAAACAGTGCTCTCTATTTAGCTTTCTTTGACCTTGTCAAGAAGGTTGGAGTGCCTTGCTAGAGCCAAAGTTTGAAATCTTGACTCTGTATTTGACCTTTGCAGGAAGAAGTGAAAGTGGGGCCACAGTTCTTGGTTGTTGCTAGAGCACCAAGTGGTTTTGATCTAAAACTTTTTTGTCTAGCAAAGCTCCACCTTTCCTAGCCCTTTGGTTAGGAAGGTGTGGTGTGGCAGCAGGTGCTTTTCCTTGCATGCTCCCTCTGGTGTGTCAGAGCTGCCAAATTCTCCCAGACTCGATCTGGAATATCAGAGGGAAAAGGAAAACACAGGGAATCCACTTTTATATTTTTGTAATTCAGCTAGATGTCTAAAAAAAGATAAAATAAGATTCATTGGTGAAAGTATTAGAGGAAAATCCTGGCAGAATTACTACACATCACTAACACACAATTGTCTAGGTGTCAGTCACATTGGCACACCTATCTGAAAGGGAGGTTGGGAGATGTCATCCAAATGTATGACCAGGAAGAAGAGATTGTTCCAGGTCAGTGATTTTTAACCCTTTTTTTTTTCCTCTTATGGCACATGTAAATCAATTACTAAAATTCTGTGGCACACACAAAAAAACTATATTTTATGCCAATCTGACAAAAAACAGGTATGTTTATCAAAACATATTTATAACATATAAAAAATAATAACCATTACCTACCCTTTTTGCTCCAAAGTTACTTTTATAAAAAATCAGGTGCCTATACTTGTATATAAGTATTTCCGGTACCAAGAATTAATCAATCAGTTGCAAACTTATTATGCAACATGATCAATAAGATGCAATTCCATTACATAAACTACATATTAATGGTTCAAGACAGGGCATTCATACCAAATGGCTACTGTTGTGTTGGGCATTGTCACTTTTTTCATTTGATAATTTAAGGGAAAGAGGCCAGTGCTCCTGAGTAAATAGTCAGGTACTGCCTGTTTTAAAAATTATAATGAGCCCTGAGCCACACCAGCTGTATTGAGTGCCAGCCTGCAAACCAAATTGTTGCAGGTTCGATTCCCAGTCTAGGGCACATGCCTGGGGTGTGGGTCAGGTCCCCAGTAGGGGGTACGTGAGAGGCAACCACACATTTACGTTTCTCTGCCTTTCTTCCTCCCTTCTCCTCTCTAAAAATAAATCAATAAAATCTCTAAAAACATTATAATGCCACATCATTTGAAAAATAACTGTTCTAGGTGAATACATAGTGTGAACTCTTTGCCACACCGTGGTCTCACAGTTTCACCAAAACTCTCATATTCAATCATCCTAGGGTTTTGTTTTGGTTTTTTTCATATCTAACTTGCAAGTTTTTCTTTTAAAAATGATCATAGGTGGTAGCTTTGTGCCATCTGCACAACAGGTTAGAACAACAGTGAAATGTGTTTTCTCATGACCACTGGTTTTAACAGCCAGGGTCTTAGCCCCTTTGACGTCCACAGCTCTGTTGGATGGCACATCAAGTGTGAGTGGGACCTCATCCGTACAGGCGGCTTGGGACAGCTCAAAGTTGTAAGTCTTTTGAAGATTGTAACATAAGAATGAAATTCAAAAACTTAATTCTCAAAAGGCTGCTGGAAGTTTTTGGGCAAGTTTTGTTCATGTCCTCTTGTTCAAACCTTATCTCTTCATAAAGTTAAGGCGTCATTTAGATGTCCCTCAGAAATCATTAATGTTTGTTTGTTTTCTCATATAATCCTTTTACCTTCATCTTCTTGTATCATCTTGATCAAAACAGAGATCCCAGTTTGATGCTGCTCCAGAATCCAGGCCTTTATCTCCCGCTCCGCCTCCCGCCACTTTGGAGGTTTCCCTCGCACTGCCTTCTTCTGTCTTGGCATCTGAAGAAGCTTTTCTTCCTGTTGCCTCCACAATCTGATGACGCTGTCTGTGGGAGGAGGTCCAAAGTGTCTCTCAGCAGCTCTGTTGCCTTGCTTTTTAGCATATTTAATACCTTTTAGCTTAAAGTTTGCAACGTATGAAAACTGTTTTGACATTTTCCAAGGGGTTTTCCAATAATTCCTCCAGCCTAAAGTATAGGAAGAGAAATGCCGTGCTGTTTACCCTATGGTAATAAAGTCATCATCATCTATCTTATCAAGTGGATAACAATCCGTAACATCTCTCTTACTCTGTAGATAACAATATCTTGCTCTTTGTTTCATTTTGTTGAACTGTTGGCCAAAACTGCTTTCCTTGCACGTTCATCATAAATTCAATAAAACCGATTATCGTATTTCGGGGTATTATTATGCATACCGATATCGATATTGCTTTCTGGAGTTACACTTTTAAAGCATAAGCATAAATAAAATAATTCAAAACATTTATATAGATATGGAATCAGTACTACCCATTTATTTTTTTATCAAAAATTTGGGCAAAAAAGTGTGCATTATACACAGCAAAAATACAGTATCTTAAAAAATTAAAAATGGAACTGCCTTATGACCCAGTGATTCCACTTGCGGGAGTATATCTGAGGAAACCAAAACGCTGATTCAAAACAATATATGCACTTCTGTATGCATTGCAGCATGATGTACAATAGCAGAGATTTGAAAGCAGCCCAAGTGTCCTTCAGTGGATGAGTGGATAAAAAAGCTGTACACTTACATAATGAACTACTACTCAGGTATAAAAAGAAGGAAATCTTACCCTTTGTGACAGCATGGGTGGGCCTGGAGAACATTATTCTAAGTGAAATAAGCCAGTCAGAGAAAGACAAGTACCATATGATTTCACTTGTATGTAGAATTTAATGAACAAAATAAGCAAACAAACAAAATAGACTCAGACAGAGGCAGACTGACAGCTATCAGAGGGGAGGGGCTGGGTGAAAAAGTTTAAGGGATTAAGTAAAAAACAAACAAACAAAATAAACTCATAGGTACAGACAACAGCATGATGATTACCAAAGGGAAAGGGGAGTTGGGGAAGGTAGATGAGTGTAAAAAGGGGATAAATGGTGATGGAAGGAGACTTGACTTGGTGTGGTAAACACACAATATAATACACAGATGTCGTATTATAGAATCGTACACCTGAAATTTGTATAATTTTATTAAGCGATGGCACCCCAATAAATTCAATAAAAAAGAAAAAAATAAATGAAATAAAATGCATCCAAGGATCAACAGTATTAATGAAGTAAACGAGCAATTTTCTTGATAGGATAAATGTAAAGGAGCATGGAGTTGTCCACTTTGGGTCAAAGTTTGATCTACATGACTTTATACCACTGCGCAAAGATATAGATCTGACCATCAAGCAAGACTGAAAGAAGTAGGATATTGAGAGCTGAGTAGACAATCAAAAACCAACTCTATTGTCTAAAAAGGCGTGTGCAGCCCATGGACATGGACTAAGAGGTGTGGGGATGATGGGATGGGGTGCAAGACTGAGGGGATATGGGAGGAATGGGACAACTCTAATAGCATACTCAATAAAATATACTCCCCCAAAATAAAAAATAAATAAAATGAACAGAAGAGTATCACATTTATCCAAGTATCCTTTTCAAAATATTTCTGAAAGAGCCAGGAAAGAAAATATCTCTCTGAACATTTCAGGAAGGGAAACTGTTGACTGAAAAAGACAAGAACAACCATGAATGAAAAATGTGATATATAATTAGCATTTCTCATTCAAAGTTGTTCTGTGAACCAGCAACAGACCAGATTTATTGGAAATAATTCAACTAACTACATCATTTATATAGGAGAGTTAGGGTTTGTGAGAGCAGCATAACTTCAAACTTTTGTTACAAAGTCTCTAACAAAGGTAGTTCTGAGAGGCAGAGCTTTAAGCGAATGTATCCAGTTACTTTAAAATGAAATACCATGATTCTAATCTCTATAAATAAGCTTGTTTCATTTTTTCAGAGTTTATAGTTACATAGCTATATTATTTTTGTGTTCCCTGTCATAACATTTGAAATGAATTTTTTTACTTTTTGATTTATAGTTTATATTTCATCTAATTGCAAGTCAATTTTTAAAAATATTTAAAATCTACTTCAAGTACCTTTTTTCTTTATAATTACAATAATAACAATAGTAGTAATAGTTGACATTTAGTGGATCTTTGCTATGTCTTATTAGCTTTACTTGAATAAAAGGCTGTGAGGCGAACACTCTAAGATTCCTGATTGAATGATGAGGAAACAGAGGCTGCGAAACCATGAGAAATCTGTGGGAACTTGTTCACCCAGTGAGGGACAGAATGGTCAATAAGATAAAGACCTACAAGATTTGGGGATCCACACTGTTCTCTACTCCCCAGACTGACTTCCAAAACCTTGATTTGATTGTTCTTCCACTCTGAGGAAAAAAACACTTTAGAAACAAGAATTTGACCATTCCATCAGTTTAATTAAGGTTTATATACAGCTTAAGAGCAATGAAGAGATCATATAACAAAATAAAATTACATTCAGCATAATATAATATGACACAATTTTGAAATTGCTATATTATCTACCATATACTGCTGTCATGTGATTGCAACTGACTTTGCAAAAGTGGACATTGGGAAGCAAGTTTTACAATCATCAATTTAATTTCATGTTTTTTATGCTGTTATTAAAATTTTAAATGAAAATACAAAAACAGTTTCTGATGTAATTCACTTACTCTTGAATAAATGGATTCCATTTTAAAATCATTGATAAAATCATTGATAGATCAGAAGGTAAAATATTCAGACAATGCTTTTTGAATATATCTTTTTGAGTTTATTTTTATTGTATTTTTTCCATTCCATTTAGTCCTCTTATACCCTCCTCCCTCCCTGCTCCACAATCACCGCACTGTTGACCATGTCCATGAGTCCTTTTTCCTTTTGCTCAATCGCTCCATCTCCTACCCTTGCTCCCCCTTAGCTGTCATCCTGCTCTCTATGAGTTTGTCTCTATTTTGTTTGTTAGTTCAGTTTGTTCATTAGATTCCACATACGAGTGAAATCATATGGTGTTTGTCTTTCTCCAGCTGTCTTATTTCACTTAGCAGAATGTTCTCCAGGTCCATCCATACTGTTGCAAGGGGTAAAATTTTCTTCTTTTTATCGCTCAGTAGTATTCCATTGTGCATATCAACAAAATTTTATACCAACTTATATCACTCTCGATGGTTATTAAATTGCTCAGAAATAATCCTTGTCTTAATTCATGTGTGCAATTATAACAAAATACCACAGATGGGGTAGTTTAAAAACAACACACTTATTTCTAACAGGTCCAAAGGCTAGAAGCCCAAGATCAAGGTGCCAGCACGGTTGGTTGAGGGCTATCTTCCAGGATGCAGACTTTTAGTGTATCCTCACATAATAGAAGGGGCTAGAAATCACTCTGGAGTGTCTTTGATAAAGCATTAGTCGCATTAATGAGGTTTCTACCTTCATCACTTAAGCACCTCCCAAAGGCCCTATTTTTTAATGATATTATCTTTGGAAGTCAAGATCTCAACATATGAGTTTTGGGGGGAAACAAACATTCAGACTACAGAAATCTACATTTGGCGGTGGAAGAGAGAATATCCTTTTGACATGGTGTAGTGGTTTAAACACTTATGTAAAATAATCAGCAAGGTATGTATATATTCTTTTTTTTCAGATGTTACATTCTTTCAGATGTCTTATCATTTCCCTGTGTGTCTGGACATTCAATTCATGCATGAAGATACAAAGGAAGTGCTTTTCATGCCTAAAACTTCATATTTCCATGAAGACTCTCCTTGTTTCTTTTCTTCTATAATAGGCAGAATTCTAAAATTGTCCTCAAGATTCCATGGTCTACACTCTCCATATCATAACTTCTCCTTGAGTGTGAGTAGAACTGTGTACATGATGGGATATCACTCCAAAGATTAGATTACTACCCAATTGACTGTACTAACCAAAAGCAAGATTATCAAGTGGGTCTGACCTACTTGGGTGAACCCGTTGAAGCTATTGGGCTCTTGGTGAAGTCAGAAACATGATGTATGACAGCGTATATGGAGTAGCCTTTAGGACTGCCCAAAGGCAGTCCTGACCAGTAGTTAACAATAAAATTGGAACTTGATCCTCCAGGCACAAAGAAATCAATTATGCAACAAGCCGAGGGATCTCAGAAATAAATTCTTTCCCACTGAATCTCTAAACCTGACACCTTGATGTCAACCTTGTGAAACCTTGAACATAGGGCTGACTTGTGATGTGTCAGGCTCCTAATCCACAGGAACTGGGTGACAATACATGTGGCTTTTAAAAGTGCTTACTTTGTGATAATTTGTTACACAGCATCAAAAACTAATGCAGTTCCCTTGCAAGTCCATCTCATGCTATCAGAAGTATACCTTTCATCTTAGAAAATTAATTCTACAAATAATTTTCTACAAATAATTTTACTCCGCTTTCATTTCTCAGGTAACCAGTAGCTATTTTGTCTTGCTTATCTCTTGGTAGGCTGCTAGGCACTTTCACATATCCAAAAAGCTGATTAATACTCCTTAGGAAAAGTTCTCAGTGGCTGGATTTTGCTGTTTTACAGTGTTCTGTTAGAATTAACTCCACTATCTTCAATCATGCAGCCTAGCCTTGAGTTCACGTGTGTGTATATAAATACAGGCAATAGAGATGTAGATTTCACACATCAAAATTTTCACAATGTTTGTAAGTATTTCTATACTTGACAACTATCCTACAAAGGTTTGTGTAGAAATGTTTATTTTTTCATTGCCAGTAGCATCTGCTGAGTTTTGGAGCCCCTACCCAGTGTGAGATGCAATCTTTATTCTTCTTGGCAACTCTATGAGGTCATTACGGTGTGAGTATTCTCCACATAAGACAAAAGTGTGGGAAAGGGAGTGAAAACTAGAAAGCTAGAAAATGACTGAGTGTCTGTTGGAACCCAGATATGGTGGATTCCACACCTTGTGTCTATTTAATTCTATAAATTGGAGGCACAAGACAAGGATAAGAATAACAAAGTGAGAGTTCTACAATTTACCAACGAAGAAGGGGAAACAGTTCTTTTATATTTATAGGAATCTAAAGAATATTTAATTTGACCATTTAATTTTTTTTAACTCAAACTACAAATCAATAATTTAAAAAATATTTTGACTTTTGACATTAAGAGTTTTTGTTAACACTATTTTATGTGAAAACTGAAAAGTATTTTATATGTACACATGTTTTGTTCTCAAGTTCCTGAAACATATCTGGACAAAAGATCAGACTATAAACAAAAGTCCTGGTTTTTTGATAGTACGACCAATATAAAAGTTTCTAAATTGCTCTTTAATATGCTCTTCCATACATTCAGCTTATATTGTTAGTGTCTACTTTATTCCATGTACTCTTATAGGTTTTGGTAGGTATTAAAAATCATTATTGAATACAAATTATATTCTAAAACTTCAGGAATATTTGCTTTCCTCTATCTTGTTATTTTGTATCCTTGTTTAAAAGCCTACTATGGTTCTAGTTATAATATAGTTATAATAATAAATTTATATTATTTTCAATTAGGGTTTTGATTTCCTCAAATGTATCCATTCATGATTCATCTTTTGTTATTTAAATGGAAATTTAAAAAATGATGTCTAACAAAATAGACAGAAACAGCTATTGTGATAACCAATAACATGTTTTTTTCATTGTTTAACTTCTGTTGTCCCATTAGCTTGAAATTATGTCAGGCCAAATACCGAGTTGCCAATGTCCTCACCATCACCATCTGCCACTGCCTACAGAGGACTTTCCAGTGTTTTCAAGGTTCTCATTTTCAAGTCCTAAATCCATGTGTTGCTGACCAGGTCATATCTAATGACATCTCTTATTTTTTGGTACACTCTTGAAAATTCTTTGAACTACATGACAAGTGCAATGGAGAGCATGGTATTTGTATTTAGTGAGTTAGTTCCATGCTGTGTTTTTATTTAACCTGTACTAATCAAAGATATGCACAGGAAATATTATAAAATAGTCTAAAAATATGAGATCTCTGTCCTCTTAATCTTCAAGGCTATTTTACTACTAAGTATACTACTTATTAATTAATTTATTTAAAAATCAGGAAAAGATTAACTATCTTTATCTAGGAAGGCTATTCAGCCTTTAATGTTCATCTAATATGACACAAATAAATATAAAAATTTTCTGAGATCTAAGCACCTTAATATTTTTTATTTTATAATTACAATTTGTTTTTTTAAGAAAGCAAAATTTTTGAGTATTCATCATGTACTGGGCCTAGGTATGTATCTTAACATGCGTAATCAATTTAATTTAATATATCCCTCAAAATGTGAGGACATGATGCACCCACCCTAATGAGAAGTAGATTATGAAGAAAATGATGATTTAATCTAAATAAAAGGTTGAGTTATGTTTTATATTTCTCCACATCACTACCTTAGGTAACTTCTTACATCTATGCATTAACAGATTTTATCAAAAGAAATAACTAAAAATTTTATCTTCATTTTCTATATTTACTCCTTGGTGATTTCATTCATTGTCATAGCATCAAGTAGTAGCATTGACATGCCGATTCCTAAATATTTTCAAGCAAGACCCATCCCCTGAATTTCAGACTTGTATGTGCAACTGTATATTTGACATTTCTGTTTAATTTTCAAAGTTTTATAACAAAGTCATATATAAGTTAATTGACCTCAGATTTGGGTGAATCCAATCAGGATTTGAACACTTGCCTAGGTTTGCAGCAACATATAAATCGTACTTTACTATAAGTTTTTGGTTAGCTGTTGAGAGTGATTATGGTCATTAAGAATTATCAAAGTAATAAATTATGACTATATCACAGAAATTACAAGGTCAGACTTGAATTATGCTTTCGGGTTTTATCATAATTTATCTGTGAGAAAATGGGGTAAAAGACATTTTTATTTATATTCTATCAGGAAAAAGTATTATTATCTTAATTAGACTTTCTATACTCTACTTCTCAAACCGTCAGCATCCTCAGTTTTAGAAAATCAGTTACACAAGATATGGAACTTCGATTATGTTTTTAAGCCTAAAAATTATAAATGGAGCATCAAGAAGTGTTCAGAAGCTTGAGGAGAATTTCATTTTTGTTTGAATAATTGACTATATTACTGACTAACTGAGAATTGGAAGGAAACATAACTAATATGTTATTAGGAAGGCAACACAAAACATAACAAAAGACCAAACTGTTCAATTAGATGTAAAAATACTTCACCATTGACAGATGATAGTAACTTATCAATGTTTAATATAAAGTCTAAGGACAAATGAAATGCCACATTTAAAGGCTTAAGTTTATGCACAAGGAGTATAAACGAGGAACCAGCTACTTAGCCACATTCAAAAGTCAAGAGGATCACATACAAACCTGTTTAAAAAACAGGACTTTGAAACGTTGGCTAGGCAGCTAAATAATCAAATGACTGATCAGAAAATAGAATGTTAATTTTAATGGAGATTTTATAAATTTAACTGAATTGCCTTCTAACTGGCTTCCCTAACCAGTGGAATCTGTAACCCAATGATCCTCAGCTTTGCCCTCATTTTTACCTTCATAAACAAAGCTCTAACTCAGGAGCTTTTCCAGTGAAACATTGTAGGAAATACACCCACACCAAAATTCCCTGTTAAAATATATTCTGTTTTTTACATTCTGGCCTTTAAGCCCTTTGAAATGCATGCTTTTTCTGTTCCCTCCATTAACATACCATGTCCAATAGTCAAAATGGAAAGTAGCTGTGATAGAAAGAGGTCTCAACTGTTGCAAATTGCTTGACCTTAACTCAAGAAACCCATCACCAGAAGTCGCCTCTTCCTATTCCTGTTGTCGAAAATCTTTCACATTCTGGAGGACCCACTTTTAATCTTGTCCCCAATTTCCCTTGATTGGTTCATTGACGGTGACCACTCCTGAAGTTCATCTCACATCTTTTCACGTGGGCAGTTTCCTAAGGACCCATGCTTCTCTCCACCCTCCCTTTGTTGATCTGTGTAAAGAGCTCCCTTTGTACAGCAGTAACTGGGCTGGCTATACCTGAATGCCTTCAAAGCATGTTTAATTATGTTGGCATGGCAGCTGGGGCATCAGGAATGATGTGCCTCTGACAGCTACTCATCATATCCAGTGATGAAATTCAGGAAAAATCACTTTGCTCTGTCAAATGGTGCTTATTGCTACTAATAAAAAAAAAATAAGATCTTTGGCCATCCATATAAGCCATGAACATTTAAAAAGTATATAGCATAGAATTACTGTGAAGTTAATCAGAATATTAATCATCTTCTGACACATAAGATAATATCCACGAACTCTATTTTAAGTATTGAGCAATTCAAAGCAAAGTATAAAAACTCTTTTTATTTTCTATGGAAGTATACATTGGTATATTTACTATAAATAGGTTACAAGTATACAGCAGTATCCCTTCTTACACCCTTCCATTAGCTTAGAAAAAAACAAGACAATTATAGTTACATATAAAATTATGTATGTATGTTTTATTAATTATAGAGGACTATTCAGAATGCATTTTTGACCTTTGTGCTGCATTGCAAAATATATTACATGATCAAAAATAATCTCTCTGCTGCATTACCACCAAGTGTCAGTAACAGTGGAGAAACTTGACTTAAATGGCCAGCCAGTGTTTTAGAGATGCAGCTTTGATGGATGGTGTGCTAAGTTCAGAGGATTTGAAGGTTTCAATCCTACTGACTTTCTTAGGATGACAGACTGACAGAATGATAGGGGGAAACACCGTTCTTGCCTGATGAGTCATTCCTGCCCTTTATTTTGTCCTCCTCACATGCGCAAAAGGACAATTTCTCTATTACAGGTTAACTTTGTGACTTTCTTAGTTCCGTAATTTTGTTATCTCCTTTTTCACTTTCTAATGGGGAGGCATGGTTTTCTTTCTCACTTATCTAAATGGTTACTGCTTTTGTTAATAATTTAGGCATTGGTTGGATGCCTTAATATCCCAAAAAAACATTTTGGCAGATTTTGTATGCCTACTCCTCAGCTGACACATAGGTTCTAATACTGTTCCAGTCAGACCATAAGATGTGCAGGTGAAATAAGCTTATTTAAAAGGAAATAAGCAATTCTTCACAATGTATTACATATTTTTTAGAGAGTATAAGTTGAAATATAGATAGAAAATGACACAAGCACCCTCTGTGTGATTTCAAAATGAATTAGTAGGGAAATCATAAAGTCCTATGCTTCTGCCTTGTGATGGCCAACGGACTAGTTTTCCATGAGGCTGAGTCAGTGCTACCCACTGTGTTGTGGGAAGTGAAAGAGACCATCAGGGACTGAGGCTCTGAAATGGAGTTGTTCAGGAAAGTATGAGTAGCTGCCTTTCTGTTGATCAAATGCTGTTAAAGGAGGCAATTAAACTAATGTGTGAAACCAGAATGCTGATGTACTATTTAACACTAGCAATGAAAACTCTCACTGATACATGAAACGAAGCACCTGGTAAGTTGAAGCAAATCAGTTCCCTTATATTGAAACAGTGTGAGACGACAACCATGGTTAATCATTTCTCTAGTGGAAACAAACACTATCAAAATTTAAATTTTTATGCTCTCAAAGTACTTTTCAATAAAGCAAAGACAACTTAAATGTTTGCTTTGGTTTGTAAAAATTAATATTCAGTTTATTAAAGTCACAACTTTAAGCACTCAGTTCTTTCAATATTTAGGTTCAGTTTATAAATATTATTCTAAGAATAAATCTAGCGATTTTTACTAGTACATTAATTTGAGCCTTTATAAATTTAATTACCATTTTAATTGCATGTATAAAATATATTTAATTTCACTTAATATCAATCTTCTGAGAAAATTTCCTTAGTTTAAACAAGTAAC
>PVJD01006030.1:0-104974 GCA_004026545.1 Mormoops blainvillei | reverse complement strand
GTGTGTTAATAATTTCTTTAGAATTTAATTGAGCAATTTAGTCTCTGAATTTTTAGAGACTATATGTCATAGTTAGCACAATTAGTTTATTTCTAAGAGCATTATATAATAACATAAACTTCAGGACCAAGTTAAAGTGCTGATGTACTGAAGCACACAATGATAGGGATATTTCCATCTGAAATTTGGAAAGGAAAAGAGTAAGACTATTGCAATCCAACACTCTGTGTCAAAATGTTTGAGACTTCATCATATAATTAAGACAGTTTAATAAAAAAAATTATAGCAATCCTCAAATCAGAATTTTCTATTACAAGTTTTTTAATAAAGAATATTTTGAAATGCATATATAATATTAACAATATATATGAAAATCTTGGGCCTGAAAGGCATTCAGAAAACCACTGCATTGCACTCTATCTGCTACCAAACAAGCTTGGACCTAAGAGAGAGTGTTATCTTTCAGGTAGAAGTGTTTTCCATTTGACACTGATAATACAATTTGTTTATTTTCTGGTATCCTTCTATGTGTTTTCTAAAAGCTACTACCAGGCAAAGAGGGTACCTCCAGGTAGTATTAATGCCACAAATGTCAAACTATTTGAGTTGTATTCCTCAAAATTCTAGGGTAACACAAAAAATGTGTTCCATGTTTAAAAAAAGTAAAAATAAGTCAGAATTTGTTATAATTCATCCATTAGTTAACTAAAAATCCAGGCTTCTCTCCTTGCTGGCAATATAAGAAGTTGGATGAGCCCTAAGGTCCTGTGTTAGTCAGCTTTTCCATGTAGCAAAAAAACCCCACAGTATCTGTGACTTTGAACGAGTTATTTCACAGTCATGAAACATAAGGGCCATGATTTGGTTAAGCTCTACTCCAAGCTGTGGGTCAAATGCAGGTCTGTTCTATGCAGCTGCTTATTGCAGGGCCTGGGCTGGAGAAGCAGCCCTCTCTGGGACAGGCTGCTTTCAGTGCAAAGAGCCCTTGTAAAAGAAGCTGATGGAAGCCTGCAGTGCCCCTTGTGCCCCTTGCATGGATGTGGGATATGTCACATCTGCCAACCAACACTAACTTAAGAGACTCAAAGCCAAGCCCTAGTCAATGGGGTGGGTACATGTACTCCACCTAAAGGGAAGAGGGATCTCTAGCACACTCTTGGTGGGAATACAGACTGCAGAAACAGTTTGGAATTTCCTCAGAAAACTAAAAATGGAACTGCCTTTTGACCCAGAAATGTCACTGCTAGGACTCTACCCTAAGAATCCCAAAACACCAATTCAAAAGCACCTATGCACCCCAATGTTCATAGCAGCACAATTTACAATAGCCAAGTGCTGGAAGCAACCTAAGTGCCCAACAGTAAATGAGTGTATCAAAAAGCTATGGTACATTTACACAATGGAATATTCCACAGCAGGAAGAAAGTAGGAACTCCTACCCTTCACCACAGCATGGATGGAACTGGAGAGCATTATGCTAAGTGAAATAAGCCAAGTGGTAATAGACAAATACCATATGATCTCACCTATAAGTGGAACCTAATCAACAAAACAAACAAATGAGCAAAATATAACCAGAGACATTGAAATAAAGAACAAACTGACAGTAACCGGAGGAGAGGGGGAGGTGATAACAGGGAGCAACATGGGAAGGGTCATCAAGGAACATGTATGAAGGAACCATGGACAAAGCCAGAGGAGGTTAGGATCGAGGGTGGGGATGGGAGGGGTTGGGGGAATAGTTGGGGGGAAAATGGACAAAACTATACTTGAACATATAATAAAAAAAAATCCAAGAAAATATGAACAATAATACAATCTACTAGTGGTTCCTTGTAGTTCTTAAAAACTCTAAGTATAACACAAAAATAAAATATGCATAAAGTGGGAAGTAAAATATTAAGGTGTAGATAATGATTAATTAATCTAAGTAGACTTTTATTGATGAGTAGATTCTAATGGAACAAACTGGAAAATCGATATGTCATGAGGAATCTCCCTGCTAGGCATGTGCAGTCTAGTTGGAAATATAAGACCCATGCATATAAAACAATGACATTTACTTATATACAGTATTGGTTTGTTTATTTATATTGTGTAGTTGAGATATTGAAAGATGTGAATACCATGCAGAATAAAGGGTTAATCAAAGGAAGCATGAATGAAAATTTTACAAAGGAGGTGAGCCTTGAACTTGACCTTGATGGATTAGTAGAGAGTAGTTAGGCTACACTGAAAAAAATTGATAATTCTTGGAGAAACAATGAAATCAACAGAAGTAGAAGAGAGAAGAATGTGTTGAGGACCAATAAGGACATCAAGTTAATCAGAAAGGAAATTTGAAGTTTAGAATTCATATTGTAGGTCACAAGCAGCTGTAAGAAGCTATTGTCTAGTTCTGGAGCCCAGGAGTAAATTGATAAAAATGGTATTTAAGGAATGGTTAATCTAGTTTTGATAAGAATGATGGATTCAAGCAGACAAAAACTAGAACAAACAGGAAGGCATGAGCTAACAAAGGCCTGGTCTAGACTGGGTCAGGGAAAATGAGGTTGAAGAAACTGGTGGAACAGATGCTTCTAAGAGGCACACCATTGTTTTTAGGAATTCAGAACTGAGGATGGAAAGCATAATAGAATGAAAGAGATACTAGGATTTTACAGTGAAAGATCACAGGAGCTTAAAGGATCTTAACATGAGCCAGATAATCCAGAAAAAGAAAAAATTCCTTAATGACTTTTTTTTAACAAGAAATATAGTTTGTTTCCAGACCCAATTTCTGGGTCTTTTATCACCCACCCCCCAAAAAAAGAAGAAGAAACCAATAAAATCAATATACAAACATAATAACAATTAAAGAAATATTTAATAAATCACATCAAGCTTTCCATTTATCATTATGCCTGTATTGCCTTACCTAAAAAGATTTTAATTCTGAGCAAATGTATCCAGGGAACTGCTGAAAGTTATTAATCATTGAGCATTATCCCTCCTTTGTTTCATTTGTATTTATGGTTGTTGTCAACTTAAGTTGTCTCTTTCTGTGGAGTTTCTTAATAATGACACTCTACATCTTCCTTCCCTATACACCTGGAAGGAGAACCAAGAAACAATATCTAACAATCGTGGAGGTTCCAACTCATCCCTTTATATACATGTGCTACATTAATCTGTCACCCAAACTCTTTTCCTGAATTCAGAAAATATTTGCCTTTATTCCCTTTTACTTTAGCCATTAGAGAAAGAGATATCTTTTTCAGTAACTGAATTTAAAAATTACAAAAGCCATCAAATTTAGCCACTGTAGTACACTTAAAAAATTATTAGAAACAGTTATGACACATCAACTTGTCCTGGGCTATCAAACTAGATTACTGATTACTGTTGCGATTATTTTTTATGAAATGACAGCATTCAGAGTAATTTTTAATAAGTAAATGTTAATTATTTCACAGGTGTTACCTGCCTACACTTACAAGATATCAAAGTAATGTAATATTCATATCTAAAATAAATATTATATAGTGATATAGTAACTACATATATGATCTGTCCTCTGCCAAGCATCTTATATGCTTATATATTTTAATGATACTTCAAAGCAATCATATGAAATGTACATTTGTTACTTACACACCTGCATATTAGTGCGCAACTATTATACTACAACTGTATGTGCTGAGTGGATTGGCCTGAACTCTGGCAAACCTTATGTTAAGCATTAGAGACATAGGCTATAGTGATACACTTACTTGTACAGTTGTATCTAAGTGGATGCACACAGAATAACTTTTAAGGACCAGGAAGCACTATAATGTATATAACCACAGATTTTGATAGAAGTTTTGTTTCCTTGGTCTGTACCAATACTAGGTAACTTGACATCAAAAGTTAAAGTAGTTATATATCTCTTTTTCTTTTATTGCTGTTCAGGTACAGTTGTCTCCATTTTCCTGCCACCATTTTCCCCCACCATACCCACCTGCACCTCCCACTTTCAATCATACCCCCCTCTGGCTTTGTCCATGGCTCTTTTATACATACTCATTGACAACCCGTCCCTTTCTTTCCCCCTTTATCCCCACCACCCTCCCCTCTGCTCAGTTTGTTCTTTATTTCAATGTCTCTGGCTATATTTTGCTAGCCTGTTGTTTTGTTGATTAGGTTCCACTTATGGGTGAAATCATAGGGTATTTGTCTTTCACCACCTGGCTTATTTCACTTAGCATAATGCTCTCCAGTTCCATCCATACTGTTGCAAAGGGTAGGAGCTCCTTTTCTCTTTCTGCTGCCCAGTATTCCATTATGTAAATATACCATAGATTTTTGATCCACTCATTTACTGATAGTCACTTAGGTTGCTTCCAGCACTTGGCTATTGTAAATCGTGCTGCTATGAACGTTGGGGTGCATAGGTTCTTTTGAATTGGTGTTTTGGGATTCTTAGGGTATAATCCCAGCAGTTCAATGGCTGGGTCAAAATACACTTCCATTTTCAGTTTTTTGAGGAAATTCCAAACTGTGTTCCACAGTGGCTGCACCAGTCTGTATTCCCACCAACAGTGTACTAGGGTTCCCTTGTCTCCACATCCTCACCGGGACTTGTTGTATGTTGGTTTGTTTATGATGGCCATTCTGACTGGTGTGAAGTGGTACCTCATTGTGGTTTTAATTTGCATCACTCTGATGGTTAGTGATGCTGAGTATCCTTTCATATGCCTCTGGGCCCTGTGTATGTCCTCCTTGGAGAAGTGTCTGTTCAGGTCCTTTGCCCATTTTTTGATTGGATTGTTTGTCTTCCTAGAGTGGAGTCATTTGAGTTCTTTATATATTTTGGAGATCAAACCCTTGTCCGAGGTGTCACTGGAAAATATATTCCCCATACAGCTGGTTCCCTTTTCATTTTGCTGATTTTTTTTAGCCATGCAGAAGCTTCTTATTTTGATGAAGTCCCATTTGTTTATTCTTTCCTTTATGTCCCTTGCTCTAGGGGACATATCAGTGAAAATATTGCTGTGTGGAATATCTGAGATTTTCCTGCCTATATTCTCCTCTCGGACTTTTATGGTATCACGATTTATATTTAAGTCTTTTATCCATCTTGAGTTTATTTTTGTATATGATGTAAGTTGGTTGTCGAGTTTCATTTTCTTCCATGTAGCTGTCCAGATCTCCCAACACCATTTGTTGAAGAAACTATTCCATTTTATGCTTCTACCCCCTTTGTCGAATATTAATTGACCACAGAGACATGAGTTTATTTCATAGTTCTCCATCCTGTTCCATTGATCTATGTGTCTGTTCTTATGCCAGTACCAGACCGTTTTGATTACAGTGGCCTTGTAATATAGTTTGATGTCAGGTATTGTGATACCTCCTGCTTTTTTGTTCTTTCTCAAAATTGCTGCAACTATTCAGGGTCATTTATGGTTCCATATAAATTTTTGAAATGTTTGTTGTATATCTGTGAAATATGTCATTGGTATTTTAATAGGGATTGCATTGAATCTATAAATTACTTTGAGTAGTATAGACATTTTGATGATATTAATTCTTCCAATCCATGAGCACAGTATATGCTTCCATTTATTTGCGTCTTCCCGAATGTCTTTCTTCAGGGTTGTGTAGTTTTCTGCGTATATAGGTTTTTTTCCTCCTTGGTTAGGTTTATTCCAGGTGCTTTATTTTTCTTGTTGCCATGGGTCAGAATACTAATGTGGCAGGTAATGTTTACAATTCTCTGACACTATTTGTTCATAAAATTATTTTTTTAATTTATTTCTCTGTTGCAGTTAACATACAATATTATATCAGTTTCATGTGTAAAACATAGCGATTAGACATTTATATACCTTAGGAAGTTTTCACCCCTATAAGTCTAGTAACCACCTGGCATCATACATGGGTATTATAATATTATCAAGTACATTCTCTATGCTGCACTTTACATTTCTGTGACTGTATCTATAGCTGGCAATTTGTACCTCTTAATGCCTTTCACTTTTTTGCCCATCCCTCCAAATCTCCCATCTGGCAACCATTGACTTGCACTCTGTGTCTATGTTTGTTTCTGTTTTGTGTTCATTCATTCTGTTTTTTAGATTCTACATATAAGTTAAATTATATAGTATTTTTCTTTCTCTGTCTGACTTTTTCACTTACAATAGTAGCCTCTAGGACCATCCATGTTTCTGCAAATGGTAAGATGTCATTTATTTTTATGGCTGAGTAATATTTCATTGTATGTATCACATCTTTCCCATTCATGTATCAGTGGACATTTAGGTTGCTTCAGTGTCTTGGCTATTATAAATAACGCCACAATGAACATAAGAGTGTATATATCTTTTGGAATTAGTATTTTAGATTTCTTTGGAGAGATACCTAGAAGTGCAATTACTAGGTCATGTGGTAGTTCTTTTTTTTTTAATTTTTTAAAGAACTTCCATGTTTTCCATGGCAGCTGCACCAATTTACAATCCAACCAACAGAGTACAAAGTTTCTCTTTTCTCCGCACCCTCACCAGCATTTGTTATTTGTAGATTGATTGTTGCTGGCCATTCGGGGTGTGTGTGGTAATATCTCAATGTGGTTTTGATTTGCATTTCCCTAATGACCAGTGATGTTGAGTATATTCACATGTGTCTGTGGGCCATCTGTATGCTCTCTTTGGAGAAGTGTCCATTTATGTCCTCTGCCCATTTTTTAATCAGATTGTTTGTTTATTTGATGTTGAGCTGTATGAGTTCTTTTTTATATTTTGAATGTTACTCCCTTTTCAGATATGTCATTTGCACATATCTTCTCCCACTCAGTAGGTTGCCTTTTTGTTTTGTCTGTGGTTTCCTTTGTTGTGCAAATGCTTTTTAGTTTAACATAATCATTCCCATTTGTTCATTTTTTCTTTTGTTGTCTTTACTGTAACAGACATACCCCCTCCAAAATTATTAAGACCAATGTCAAAGGGTTTATTGCCTATGTTTTCTTCTCCAGTTTTTAAAGTTTCAGGTCTTACATCTAAATCTCTAATCCATTTTGAGTTCATTCTTGTACATGGTATAAGAAAATGGTCTAATTGTGTTTTGGGTTTTTGTTTTTTGTTTTTTTTTTTTGCATTATTTGTCGAGTTTGCCCAACACCTTTTATTGAAGAGACTGTCTTTACCCCATTTTATACTCTTGCCTCCTTTATTGTCCATTAGATGACCTTGTAGTTATGGGTTAATCCCTTCTGGTCTGTCTATTCTGTTCTTTTGATCTATTTGTCTGTTTTCATGCCAGTTCCAAGCTGTTTCGATTACTATAATGTTGTAATATGGTTTGACACCAAGTGGTATGGTACCTCCAGCATTGTTCTTCTTTCTCAAGATTGCTGTGACTATTTGGGGTCTTCTGTGGTTCAATATAAATTTTAATATTTGTTCTACTTCTGTGAAAAATGCCATTGGTATTTTGATAGGTGTTACATTGAATCAGCAAATTACTTTGGGTAGTATGGACATTTTAACAATGCTAATTCCTCCTCTTCATGATCACAGTATTTCCTTTCATTTATTTCTATTTTCTTCAGTTTCTTCTCTCTGTGTCTTATAGTTTTCCAAGGACAGGTCTTTTACCTCAGTTCATTAAACATTTTATGTAGCCCTTGTCTTATAATAGTTCTTAGTTTAAAAATATTATTTAGCCAAAATGCATTTCATTAAAGGCAGTTAATAATAGGAGAAAACTCAATTATTCAGAGTAGTATTATGCTATTGATAAAATTGACTCCAGTGTTGATCTTATAATCTTAAGTACTCGTAAGACCAAAAAGGTGGCAAAAAATATTAATTGAGCTTTTAGCATGAGCTCACCTTTGTTCTCAGATTTTAATGGGTGTCAAGAAATAATTAATTCAGGTATCTAATTTTATACTTCATCAATGAAAGAGTACCTTTTTGCCTATTGGCTTTTGTCCCTAGACTTTGGGAATAGAACCATCTAGTGGCACAAGAACAAGGACATATTTCAAACCTCACAGAGGATGATTTTGTTGGATTCATGACAGTGGCACAGACGCATGAACAATATATCAACCTAATTACAGAATTTCAGAACTTTTAGAAATGGAATGAACTATAGTTCCCTTTTTATCAAAGATGGAACTAGTCCAAAGGGGTAAATGACTTGCTCTGAGCCACAAAAAAAGGAAACGTTTTAAGATTTCTAATTTCATGTTCAGTTTTCTAGCCATCATGTACTCTCTCTCCCCTGATCTTTCTTTCAAAAGCATATAAGAATAATATGAGGGTGGGAGGTGGTGGTGCATGGGGCAAGGGAAAGTGGTGGCAGGCAAATGGGACAACTGTACTTGAACAACAATAAAAAATGAAAAAAAAACCCAGAAATAAAAAAATAAAATAAATAAAAGCATATAAGAATAATATGAAACATACTGTATAATGCTTTCTCTGTGCCGGACACTTAAATGTGGCAAGCTATAAGTACTATTATTGTCCATATTTTATAGATACAGAAACTGAAATATAATGAGGTCAAGTAACTTGCCCAACTTCACAAAGCTATCGAGTACTAGAGCTGGAATTCAAATCCAGGCTGGCTCCAAAAATCAACATGCTGTGTTTCAAGGGGATTCTCATTCTCTCTCTCTCTCTCTCTCTCTCTCTCCCTCCCTCCAACCCCCCCCCAGCACAGAGTAGAAATAATCATAATCCTTGATTTATGATATATTTTCATTATTGAAAGGTAGCCAAAAATGGCCACTTTTACTTAATTCATTTTAAACCCCTTGGATATAGTTTATTTTTCCCCTTCCACTGTTAACACTTAGAATATCTGGTTCTTTACTTTCTATTTTTACTGAGATTCAGAAAACAACATCAGTTCTTTTTTATCTCCCCCAATTTTAATACTTCTTACAGTCTACCTCTTGGGACCTGCCTCATGTTTATTATCCCCTTGAGTCCAGGCTTATGTCTGTACATGCTTAGTGCCTACCTTCACGGTAGCATTGGGTGAGCCTTCAATAAATATTTGATGAATGAATAACAGATCTACCTAACTATTTAGTCAAAGATCATTATATCTACTTATACTCAAATAAATTAAATACCTACCTTTGTGCTGACTTGATATATAAAAACTTTTCTATTTTCTCTTATAATAATTTTTTATTTATTGGTTTCTTCAATTTTTCACACAATCAGCAATAAAAACTGAGAAGAAAAGAAAACAAATGCATCACAAATCTACCTTTCTTTCCAAATCCCTGCTGTAAGAAGTTTTATACTGTCATTTCCACAAGAAAGCTAGAAAATATTCTTTTAACTTGAAAGCATACAGCCCTAATCTTTTTATTCCCCAACCAGAATGAGATACTTTTCAAGGACTTTGTTCCCTTTCCAGGAAGAGAAAAACATCAACCTCCACTGATCACCCAGTTAATGACTCCAAAATCAGTCACCATGAGGCAATCAAAAAAAAACAGTCATCGTGTGTTTGAACATACAGTAAAAAGGAACAACTTAACTGGAGATATTATTGACAGGGAGATATACGTAGAGAAGCTAAAATTGACTGTGTTGTATCAGAGTACTGCTAGCTGCTATTTATTAAGCACCTGCTGGGCTAAACACTTGATGTATTTCTTACAGTGTTTGCCATTACATGGCAAACTGAGACCCAGAGTTAAGTGTACTACCAAGGTCACATACTAGTGGCAAGTGAAGCTAGCACTCAAAACCAGGTTGGAGCTCATGTCCTCACTCAGGACCCCACACCAGCTTTGTAGGGCTCCAAGAGAAATATCTGGACAGAGTCGCATTTCAGGAGTCCAAGGTGTTAAGTTAGACAGAGAGAGCATAATTGAGGTAGGCATTTACAGGGTGGTTGTAGTATTCTAACTGTGAAGCAGAGAAAATTATCAATAAATATGAGAGAAAAGATTAGGGAAAAAGGTACAGCCTTAAGAGGAGTAGACAGGGCTTGGTGGAAATCAGAGAAGTGCGTACAACCCAGGCACCTGAAAGGGAAAGGATGCCAGATTCAACTGGTCACAAATAGTCTCCCGCTCTCCCCTTCCAACTCTGTTACTTTTCCTTCATGCTCATTTACTACAGCTTTGGCATCAGCTCAGTTTTACCTACAGGTAAAACCAGCTGGAAAGTAATTTCTGGGAAAGCAATGATTATTTAAACACAGCAATGTGATCATTCGCTTCCCAGTAGATATTTATTTCAAACAATCTTCCGGCTTACAGACTTTTGTTTAATGGTTGCTCAGATCACGTCCACAGATCCCTAGTAGTGTTGCTTTTCTCTCTTATTCCTCAAATACTATGTTTTAATTAATTATATACATATATATCTATGTTTGCATGTATACAAATATGTATACCTATATATGTATATATAAACACACGTACACATAGACCACTAACACCAACTCGTTTCCTCACATCCACATATTCTGTTCTAAATCACAAAAATGAGGTAATTTAGATGCACATGTTCATACAAAATAAGAAAGGAAATGTTTGAGGAGTCACAAAATGAGAGAGGATATTCACTGAAGGTTCATTTTTAAGAGAAATAGGAGTAGAATAAAGTAATAATATATATTTTGCTTATATTTTTATTAAAATAATAACATATTCTAACCTATAAAGTGTTAAAAGATACTAATTTATTTTCTTATATAATATACAGGGAAAGGCTAAAATAGGTTTACTGTTGTGAGTACACGAAACACAGTTTAAACTGTATTATTATTAATTATTGTATTATTTTCCATACAAACAACTGTAAACCTATTTTTGTGCCATACTGTATGTATGTTAAATAAAGATTAGCCTCTGGAAACCTTTAAAAGGAATATACTACTCTTATTTCAGAGCAACCCCCTTTTAAAACACTTGGTTTAAATTTAGAATTTTGACTTCAGGGAACTTCAATAAAAGAGAAAAATTAGGTAGTTTATTTGTTAGTCATTTTTTTTTCCTGTTTCGTGAACCCTCAGGGAACTATTTTTATGACTAAGATCCTGTGGGCTTTACATACGCATCACCCTGACTGCTGATTCTAGTGGAGAACCTAAGTAATTTACATTTGTTTCAGTGTTTGGTCTAAATAAATGGGAGTATAAGTACAGTTGATGATATATCCAGTGTGTAAATATTTCAAAAATATTTATTATAATGGCTCTGTAGATCTGAGTTTAGTTTTATTAATCTTGCAAAGCAGTAGCCAAATTTTGAGAAAATTACAAGCTTTAACTCTCAAGAAGCAAACAGCTTTCTCACTGCTGAACACAAACCCAGTCATCAGACAGTGCAGTCCCATGGAGTTGTAGACTTTGAAGTGTTACAAGCTTCTGTTTTCTTTGCACTTATATTGTATAGCATTTGGGGAACACTTCATCCAAGGTATGAGTACCCTTTATAAACAAGCATCTTTATTAGACTTTTCTGAGGAAAGTGCTGAGGGACCAGGAAGATGACTAGTGTGAGGTGCAAAACAGTATTTCAGCTGGATAATGAGCCCACAATGTTGGATCAGGCTGCTCAGAAGCAAGTCTGATCAGCCTTTCTTTAAAATAAGATTTGTGCTGTTTCTAGATCTCAGTAAGTATTGTTACTACAAAAAGCAGTTGTTTTGCAAAAGGCAAAGTTATCATAGTGGCATAAATTAGGGGTGACTAAAAGATAAGTTGTTAACAAACATTTCAGAATTTAAAACTATATTTTTGCACTTGAAAGTACACATACATTCACACGTGTGTGTGCACACAGTCATGCGTGTGTCTGTACACATATACACGCAGCAGAATCTGTTATAAGCCTCTCTCAAAATACTTTAATTTCTTTATATTTACACCAGATTTTTTGACTCAAAACACTCATTTTATTCACCAGACTTAGCCCCAAGACATTTTTTACTGTTTTAAAAATTCAATCTCCTTTTTAATTTTTATTTATTGATTTTGGAGAGAGAGAGGAAGGGAGGAAGAGAGAGACATCGATTTTTGTTGCCCCACTTATTTATGCATTCATTGGTTGTCGATCTGTTTTTAAAGGGAAAATCTGATGTTATTGAGGATAATCTAAAATGTGCTACTCTTTTATAGATCCTTAAAATATTGTAAGCATGATAATATGCAAACAAGCACATGGGCTTCCATGATGATTATGGTGATAGAAGAAATAATCATAGAATATAAGAAAGGAATGAGACTTAGTCATGCATTGAGATGGCTACCTAATTCACATACATGAAACCAAGAAAGGCACTTGGGTTACCTGCGCAGAGTCTAACCTTTGGTCAGAACACACCCTGGGAAGTCCAGGCTTCCAGTCCAGTGTTCCACCCCTACCCTTTTCTGCCAGTACATTTTGTTAAAAAATTGATTTGTATTCCCAAAATTTACTAGTATAGCAAATGTTTTCAGAAACATATTTGTTCTTATATGAAGGAGTCAGGAATATTAATAAATAATATATTTAACAGAGTCATAAACATGGCTAGAACATTCCTGTTTTAAAATCGTCATTCCTCTATAGACACAGAGATATAGTTGCACAAATGATAGAATGCTATGGACCGCATGATCCTTAACTTATGGAGAAACTGTACTGTAGCCTAAAATAATAATTAACATTCATCAAAGACTTGCCATGTGGCAGGTGCCATTATAAGTATCTTAAGTCATTTATTCCTCACAATAGACTTCGAAGGTAAATACTATGATTAACCTCATTTTACAGGTAAGGAAACTGAGTCACAGAGAAGATTATGAGTTTTCAAGGTCATACAGCTAGTAAGCGGCAAAGACAACCTTGAACCCGTCTGTCAAACTGTGTTACCCTAGCCCCTCCTCTCAAAAGCCTAAGCACACGCAGCAGTGTGCACCAAAATAACGAGCATCTGAGTTGTCTTCATGCCTGCTCAGGTGGCTGCCTTTCCTCACATTAAACTGTTGATGGGCATTTTCGTTTACGCGAAATTCAGGTGACTTTCAGAAATTTAAACAGCGTACCAACAGTCAGAGTCCTGTACAATAAGAGAGCAGAACCATTTGAAATTGAAGCTGTCTTGCATCAGCTATCAAAAGTAAACAATAAAAGTATTGAAAATTGAAAGCTGTAGGAGGACACTGCAATTACTTTCTGTCTGTCTTATCTTCTTTTGCTGCAAATAGCTTAAAGTGGTACTTGACCAAAACTATAATTCTTCCTTCGTGGAAGTTTTCATTCATCGTGACTTTTTAATTGGTGGGATCCATAATTACCTCTTCTCTATCTCATTACATAGTTCTTTGATCAGCTCAAAAATACTTACCTCATAATTGTCTACTCACATGTAAATGCTTACTGATATGAACCAGAACCTACTATTTCAGAACTGAATTATATCTAAGATAAAAATAGAATATTTTCATATAGAATAACATTTACAAGTCCATACAGCCCAGAATGATAAATCTAACAGAGGCACCAATGATTTTTGTCTTGATAAACATAGTTCCCCACTTTGGTACCTACTTCAGAAAGAAAAACTTGAAAGTGTGCATTCAGTTTTTTCTGAATGCCATTCTACAACTGTCATTTTATGGAACTATATATATTTTACATAATACTAGTTACTATTACAAATGATGCAGCACTAGACGAGTGGCTCATTTGGTTGGAGCATCATCCTGTACACCGAAAACTTGTATGTTTGATTTCCGGTTAGGGCATATGCCTCAGTTACAGACTTGATCCCTAGTTGAGGTGCATATGGGAAGCAACTGATCAATGTTTCTCTTTCACATCAATGTCTCTCTCTCTCTCAATAAAACAATATTAAAAAGTAAAATAAATAAATAAATAAAATGATTGAAATCCAATATGCTTTTGTTTTATATATAATTGGTCTCCAAAATGGTATACAAAAATTTTGCCTTAGTGATATTCTTACTAATGTTTCAGGGTAAGACATGGAGGCATGATGAGAGGAGTCAGCACCCTGAAAATTTTCAGGTCTATGGTAGGCCTTCTATTCTGATAAGGTTTTAAATCTTTTCCAAAATAATGTTGTTGGTAGTACCATTTTTATTCTGGTTATTTTTATCAGTTTTTTTTGTTTTCTTTTCTATTAATTAACCAAGATTTCTCTAGTAGTCCCAATAAAAGCCAGCATAGCTCTTCTAGGCAACCTCTCATATTCTTTGAGTTAATCAACATGAGTTTTATTATTGTGAATTTCTTGTTTTCTGTGGTTTTTAGCAACAGCAGAAATTTTCCAAGCAAATTACCTCCCAACCAGAATATATTCAGTAAAGTAGCATTTAATACCTAATCGGGTTGATGAGATAGAATAGAACGGAGCCCAGGAGCCCTGAATACCAGGCCAAGCTGTGTGGATTTAGGACATGGGAGTTATTGAAAAACTTAGTAAAAACTGTCTATAAGCAGAAACGTGCTCTTTGGTTGGTCTAGAACAAATTTATGCAGTGAAAGAAATCGATTAGCAAGAAAGGTACTAGTCAGGAAGCCTTTGCTATATTTATAATGTAAACTCCAAAAAGATAGGAATTTTTGTCTGCTTTATTCAGAGATATATCTCAAGCATCTGGAAGCCTACCACATAGTAGATCTTTGATAAATACTAGTTGAATGAATGGATGTGTGAATCACTTAAGAAAAGTGAAAGACCTTAACTAAAGTGAAGGCAATGGAAATGGAAGAAAAAAAGAGATATTTTAAAGCTAATCATGTTAAACATCAACTGGATACAGAGATGGGGGAAAAGGGAGTTAAACATGATTTTGAAATCCTTAGCCTTGCTCTTTGGGAGACAAAGAAGTCATTCACACAAAAGAAGCCAGGAGAGGAAAGATGTTTGAAAGTGAAAGTGCTAATTTTCATTAAGTCAGTTGAGTCCGAGGCACTGGAGAATGATGCATCTATCATATAGGGGCATGTAAAGACAATGACAGACAGGGGACAGTGCAGGGTGGAAACTTGAGCAGAGGCTGGAACAATGGATATGGACTTAGGCAGAGTCTCCATTAAGATAATGAAAGCCAGGGATATAGTTCATTAAAAGGGCACAGAGATAAAGAGTAAAGGTTGAGGAAAAAATTTGTTTTGCAAATATCCCTTTTTATTTCCTCTTCTCTCCATTCTACAGTCACTAACCTAATTGAATCTCCTAGCCCACAGTGCCTTGGAACTCGATTATCCCTTTCTCTCCAAACTTACCCAACTCTTATGTATCCTGTGGGTTTCAGCTCATAACCTACCCTCAGCGTGTCTTCCCTAGCACATTCATCTCTTATTAAACCTTTTATTGTGTTTCTGTCCTTCATGCTTTCTGTACCATATATGTTACTTTTTTGTTAATTAATCATTTCTTGTGTTTGTAATTTGATAAATATGTTCTAAATTTTTAGCTTGGAAAGAATTGCAAAGGCTATCTTATTCCTCCTTGCTCATCTTCCATAATATTGGATTGGCCAAAAGGTTTGTTTAGTTTTTTTCATACAATGGCTTTAGTAGGGTTTAGTTGTCTTTAAACTTCATTCAAAACAGTTTTGTTAGATTGTATTATGACAGCTGTCATATCAGGGTGTATTTAAAAAACATCAAAATTGATGAATTTTTGTGCAGCCATTTTAATAATGAAGATGGACGAAGATAAGCAAGATTTTCAGTGTATTATGTTTTATTATTTCAAAAAAGGTAAAAAAAGTATCTGAAACACAAAAAGAAAAAGCAGTTTATTCAATGATTGGAGAAGGTGCTGTGACTGATCAAATGTGTAAAAAGTGGTTTGCGAAGTTTCTTTATACTATTGACATTTCGGTCAAATAATTCTTTGCCATGGGGCTGTCTTATACATTGGAAGATGTTTAGCAGTGCCCCTGTCCTCTACCCTCTAGAAACCAATAGTGGGAGACAGCTGACATACTCAAAATATCCAAATTAATACAGTTATTAAGTTGGTGAAAATGAAGAAATGTGTCTTTTATTTTATGGGAGAAAAAACTAAACAGGCTCT
This sequence comes from Mormoops blainvillei, assembly GCA_004026545.1. Classification (NCBI taxonomy): domain Eukaryota; kingdom Metazoa; phylum Chordata; class Mammalia; order Chiroptera; family Mormoopidae; genus Mormoops; species Mormoops blainvillei. The sequence continues at coordinate 88,934 of PVJD01006030.1, read as the reverse complement.
TTGGCCAACCCAATTAATAGTTGTTATATTCCTAGTAGGTTTTCAACTAATGTTTGAGGGGAAATTAGTCAATCCAATTCTTATATGTGATTACTAAGGGAAGTAACTTACTAGAGAGTAGGACTCATGTTTATTCAGTTGACCAATGAATATTTGTTAAGCAAATACTTAGTGCTTCATAAATCTTGTTTTCCTAGAGATAAAATGTTGAACATGATTGTCAAGTTATTGCTTTCCTGAAGCTTACATTACACTGGAGGAAAAAACATACACTAAATAAGAAAGCAAAAAAAATAGGTAATTTCATATTGGAAAACATGCTATGAAACAAATATAACTGGGATAAAGAATAAAGATGGATAAGTGTGAAGTTGGGTCATAAAAACTTTTCTGAGGTGGTAACGTTTGATTATAATCTTGAATGTAAAATGTAGAAGAAAAAGAGTATTCTATGCATAAACAACAACAAATGTGAAAACCCCGAAGTGAGAACCAGCTAGGAGGGCTCTATAAATGGCAAGGGGTCTGGTGTGGCTGAGAGCCAACAAACTCTGAGAGTGCTATGAAAACGAACTCCGGAGAGAGTAGCATGAAAGGAGCTTAGAGCTAGTCGGGCCCAAATATATTGTAGAACCTTCAAAAACTTAGTAAGGACTACAGAATTTTTTTTCTAATAACAAAGGCAACCTGTTGGAAGTTTTGAAAAGTGGAATATTCATTAGCACTGGCTGTTAAAGTGGAGAAAGAAATGTGGTAGGAATGAAAGCTGGGGCCAAAAGAGTGAATGTAGGAAGAGAAATTAGGAAGCTCGTTCACTGGTTCAAGGGAGAGATGGCGGTGGCTGGTCTAGGGTGGTATGATTAAGATGGAGAAAAGTGACAGATCCCAGTCTATGACGGCTATAAAGCTGATAGGACTGGCAAAAGGGATAGATGTGATGGGCGAGGAAAACAGAAATCAAGAAAACTTTTTCTTCTGAACAAATAAGCTGATAGTGATACCACTAACCGAGCTGGTCAAGCATAAGCCAGAACAGATTAAAAGCCAGGGGAATTAAGACGTTGGCCTTGGGTTTGATAAATTTGACATTTTTATTACACAAGAACTTAGATTTATTTTTAATATATTTTATCGATTATGCTATTATAGTTGTCTCTAATTTTCCTTCTTTGTCCCCCTCCGCCAGGTATACCCTATTTCCTGTAGCAATCCCCCTACCATTGTTCATGTCCATGGGTTGTGCATATAACTTCTTTGGCTTTTCCATTTCCTATACTGTTCCTAACATCTTCCCCTCTATTCTGTACCTAACACTGTGTACTTTTTAATCCATGCACCTTTCTCCCTATTCTCCCTCTTCCCCATTCTCTCTCTTCACCCTCCCAACTGATGACCCTACAAATGATCTCCATAGCTATGATTCTGTTTCTGTTCTGCTTGTCTGCTTAGTTTGTTTTTTAGATTCAGTTGTTGATAGTTGTGAATTTATTGCCATTTTAACATTCATAGTTTTGATCTCCTTCTTTTTCGTAAATAAGTCCCTTTAACATTTCATGTAATGGCTTGGTGATGATGAACTCCTTTAGCTTTACCTTATCTGGGAAGCACTTTATCTGCCCTTCCATCTAAATGACAGCTTTGATGGAAAGAGTAATCTAGGTTGTAGGTCCTCACTTTTTATCACTTTGAATACTTCTTGCCAGTCCCTTGTACCTGAAAACTTTCTTTTGACAAATCAGTGACAGTCTTATAGGAAGCCCTTTGTAGGTTACTCTCTGCTTTTCTCTTACTGCTTCTAAGATTTTCTCTTTATCTTTAACCTTTGGCATTTTAATTATGATGTGTCTTGGTGTGGTCCTCTTTGGATCCACCCTATTTGAATTCTCTACGCTCCCTGGACTTGTATGTCTATTTCCTTCACCAAAAGAGGGAAGTTTTCTTTCATTATTTTTTCAAATAAGTTTTCAATTTCTTGGCCTTTCTCTTTTCCTTCTGACACCCCTGTAATTCAAATGTTGGTATGTTTGGAGATGTCCCAGAGGCCCCTTAGCCTATCCTCATTGTTTTGTATTCTTTCTTCTTATTCCTGTTCTGATTGAATATTCTTTTCTTTTTTATGTTCCCAATCATTGATTTAATTCTTGGCTTCACCCACTCCACTGTTGGCACCCTGTAATTTTTTTTTCACTTAGGGTAACCTTCATTTCTGGGGCTTTTTTATGCTATTGAAGTACCCAGTGAGTTCCTTGAGCAACCTAATAACCAGTGTTTTGAACTCTGCATCAGATTGCCTATATCCATTGCGTTTAGTTCTTTTTATGGAGTTTTGTTCTGTTCTTTCATTTGGGCCATATTTCTTTGTCCCCTCATTTTGGCAGCCTCCCTGTATTTGTCTCTGTGTATTAGGTATAGCTACTTTTACCCCCTTTCTTAAAAGCACGGCCTATTGTGGAAAAGTGCACCAGTAAGTTGGATGGGGTAGAGCCTTAGGTAATTGCCAGCGTGGGGCAACCCATATCACTACTCTGTGTTCTTCATGGTGGAGAGCTCAGAGAGGGGACAGTGCCACTGCCCGGCCTCTGGAATTTTGTCCGGGAGGAAGTTATCTCCCAGCACTCTCCCTGATACCAGACACTTCAATTTCTCCCTGTTTGCCACTGGTTTCCTTCCAGCTGTTATCCTCGTGCTGAAGCCCAGAGGGAGTGAGTCTGCATAAGTTCTAAGTCTGTTGCAGGCCCTTTAAGAAGAGACACATAAGAATTCCACAGTTTCTTTCACCACCCCATTTCCCACTGGTTTTTACAGCCAGAAGTTATGGGTTTTATCTTCCTGGCACTGGAACTCTGGGATGGGTGTTGTGCTGTGGGGCTGGGATCTCTTGCTCCCACGTTATACCTTCTGATATTCATCCACCAGACAAGGGTATAGGGCCCCATATTCCATGTCTCCATGCCTCTCCGGGCATCTTCGCCCCTTCTGTCTGTCTGGATGAATGTGGCTTCGTTAATTCCTTGGTTGTCAGAATATAACTCAATTTTCTGATGATTCTGGGTAAAAGTTGTTTTATAGTCTAGCTGTAGTTTTTGCTGTCGTTGTGCAAGGAGGCAAGCCACGTTTACCTATGCCTCCATCTTAACCGAAAGTAGGAACTTAGATTTATAAAGGTGAATTTTAGAAAAGAAGATAAAGTAATAATAATTACAATTTGATAGGTAGAAAATTCTGGTTGTGACAGATTCAGGCACTGATTGATAGACTTTGGGCTGGATGATTTTAGAGATTACTTCAATAGTAATTAGAAAGAGCTGCTTAAATTATTTGAGATGTCCACTAAAATGGGGAAAGAGAACAGTAAGAAGCAGAAAAAAATAAGCATCTTTTATAAAGATCCTAAGGTATAAGAAGGAGAATAGCAAATGATTTAGTTATATGCTTTTGACAATAAGAAAAGAAACCGCAGATCAAATTTTCTTAAGAAATCTATCTCACATTAAAACATCTTAGGGGTAAATGTCTTCAGGGTTGGTCGATTCAGAGGATCAACAAGGACAATGTTCTCAGGACTAAGGTTCTTTCCATCTCTCTGCTCTTCCATCTTTGGTGAGTGAGATAGGACTGCCCTCAGGTCAACCTGCCTTGTGATGGAAGGATGCTTGAGCAGCTCTATAGCTTAGAAGGTCAATGTGCTTACTCCCCTGTTTCCATTTAGTAGAAGAGAATGAGAAATCTGTCCTCTCATTCATTAATATAAATTTGTCTCTTCAGCTTAATTAGTTCATCTTAGGTCATATGTTTACCCCTGGACTGAGCAGATCCCCCCAAGAACATACACTCAGAGCTTAAGCTATTTAATGTGATGGTAGGGATGTTGGAGGTTCACTTAGAATGTCTCCTATGACAAACCATAGAGAATTAATAGATAATAGAAAATATAAGGAACAAAGGAGAAATAATAAACATTTATAATATCCAGAATAATACTATCATTTATCGAACATTTATTTTGTGCTAGTTACTGATATAAAGGTTTTCCATGTACTAACTCCTTTAATCCTCACAATACCTGCCAAAATAGGTTTCATTACCATCCCTTCAAGTAAAATGACATGTAGGGATATTAAGTAAACTGTTCAAGCTATAGTTAATAAATGACCAAACTGGGATTTGAACTCCTGACTTCAGAAGCCAGCCCCTTAATGGGTAGGCTCTTGTTAAAGTATGAAAATAGAAAGGGAGATGATGGCAATTAGAAAAATTTCAAATAGGACCATGGAAATGAGGGGAGTGTGAAAGGAGAAGTATGCTGTTTGTATTGTACATGTTGAATTTGTAGTGATACCAAGAAGTCTATCTGAGAATGGTTGGAAGTATGAGAAAGGAGATTGGATCAAGTGAGGGAGGGATATATAGATTTAGAATTTATCAACACAAAGTAACAAGAGGCGGGGGGAAAATCAAGAGAAAATATGTGCAGCAAAAAAGAGAGCCAAGCCCCAAGAACTGATATTAGAGAAAAAAGAGGAAGAAACACTAGTAAAATGACTGGAAAAGTACATAAAAGTTAATGACAAGAGACAAGGTAGCTCTATATCCTCAGGACCTAGAGCCATCCTTGTAAAAACAGAGTTTGTGCTTGATAGCTATTTCATACATAAATGCATGACCTTCTGCTCTAGACAGCTTCATCTATGCCTGTGGCTGACTCTAACACAGAGGTTCTCAATCGTTAGCAAGCATCAGGATCACCTGGAGGGCCTGTTAAAACACAGGTTCCCGGGCTCCAGCCCCAGAGTTTCTGATTCAATAGGTACACCTAATTTGCATCTCTAACAAATTTCAAGTGAGGTTTACCCTGCTGATTTAAAGTACACAGTGTGAGAACTACTGCTCTAATATAGTCTTCGACTTCCTTGCCATTTTCTATTCTCATTCTCTCCCTTGAATCTTTTTTTCCTGCCTCTTTACTCTCTTCCCCTTTTTTAAAACCACTTTGATCTTCATATTCAACCCTTTATAGATCATTCCCAATCTATATTATCTCATTTAATTCTTGCAAAATGTCATTGAAGGAAGGATTATTATGCTTATTTTACAGGAGAAAGTAAGGTTTAGAACCCATAAGGGGAAAATACTTTGGTACTGAATCTAAAAACCTAAATTGTACAGTGAACTAAGCAGTTAGTTATAATGTCCTTTTGCATTCTTCCTCAACTCCACTTGTTAAATTTCTTCCTCCTCATCAACCATGAGCTCTTCTTCAACAACCAATGTCACTTTTCCTAACTGCTATATTGACCATATCACACTGTTTTCCAAATCCTTGCGTGGTTGTTGTTCTTTTTGTCTCTACAGAATTGTTGTTATCAATCAGATGATTTATTTGACTTGATCTAGTGTCTCGAACTGTTCTTTGTCTACAGACGCCTCACAAAAGTGATATTAAGTGGTATATTGTATAAAAGTCTTCCAGATTTTCACCTAAGCCTACCTCCTACTTGGCCATTATCCTTATTCCAATAAAGTAACATATTTGTTTTATTAGCAAAATAATTCCTTGAAAGTAGAAACTTTGTCTCTTATAGTCACTAAACCTTATTTTGTTTCTATGGACAGTGATGAAAATTTCATAATTTTTTTCAATAAAATAAGGGGTTTGGTTTGTGTGTTTTTTTTCTCCTAAAAAAACAAGTTTCCTACTATATCTCCAAGGCTACATTCCTAGTGTTTTCTCCTCGTATCACATCATAAAGTCTACAGGTTCCTTGTTACTTAAAGTCACAGAACCACGGACTCTTAAACCAGAAGAGTGATAATCTGTCATCTGTTTCACAGCCATTTTCAGGTTACTCTGAGGAAACAATGTACCTGAGAGGAGAGCTATTGGGTTGACCAAAAAGCTTGTTTAGTTTTTTCCATAAAATAAAAAACACATTTTTCATTTTCACCAATAGTTTCATTGATTTGGATATTTTGAGCATGTCAGCTACCTCTGTCTGGCTTCTAGTGGGTAGAAGCCAGGGCACTAACAAACATCTTTCAATGCATAAGACAGCCCCACAGCAAAGAATTGTTTGGCCAAAATGTCAATAGTGCCAAGAAACTTTGTAAGCCACTTTTGCTACGTTCGATCAGTCACAATACCTTCTCCATACACTACACAAATCATTTTTTGCATTTCAGTTGCATTTTTACCTTTCTTGAAATAATAAAATATAATATGCTAAAATGTCTATTTCTTCCATCTTCAATATTAAAACGGCTACACAAAAATTCAACAATTTTGATTTTTTTAATTGCATGCTGATATGCCAGCCGTCATGATACAATCTAACAAGATTGTTTTACACAAAGGACCACAAAGCACTACTAGAGCCATCATATGGAAAAAAACAAACTTTTTGGCCAACCCAATAAATGTGCTATAGTTATATAGTTATAACTGGCAGAGTTTGGATTACATAAAATTCCAGATTTTTCTACAGTCAGTCATATGTACTACTTCTACCCTATAAACTAATAATTCTAAAATCCTAATCTAGCTCCAAAATTTTAAAATGATATGTGTCATGAGTGTACGTTCATGATATAGTCTTTCACTGGGAAAGTCAGTGAAGTAAATGCTCGGCCACCAGCCTGCTGGGCAGCCCGGCACCAAGGAACAGACCAGAGTCCCACACAGTAACTGTGCTCTTCACTCAGCTTTTACCGAACGCAGGTTCACTCAAAGTAGAACATCAACATGCATTAATATCCCACTCACACTCTAACAATCTAAGAGAAACATAACACACACACACAGAGCAATCAATGCGGGATAATGAACCTGCATCCCAGAGTCTCAGTCTGCAGGTCCAGGAGACAGCATGGTGGGCCAGGGAGTAGTCATCATCTTGCAAGGAAGGATCTCCGGAGCCAGGTGGAAAGCAGGACAGACAAAGTCCTCAGTCCAGCAGGCAGAGCCTCTGGTGGCCGATGCCAAGGGAGACCAGCGTGGCCTGGAGCAGCTCTCTGGGGCGTGGTGTCTGGGGCAGTGGTCTGGAACCTGTCTCAGTTATGCCTTAAAAGTGGCGTACTCCACCCTTCTGGATCTTTTTGATAAATGCCTTGACATCCCTGCTATCAAGTATGGAATTTCCCCAGGAGCCTATCTATGGGTGGTCCCACTCTGCAGACATGCCATGTGTGCAGATATCTTAGGCATATCTCCTTGCAAGATGTGTTTACTCTGACTTAGATAATTTTCCTCTTGAACCAAAGTGTCATGGCTGACCGACAGCCATTTTAGTTGACATAAGTGACTCCACTTGGTTTTATATACTTTTTGCTATCCTGATAGGACCAATGCTATTTTATTGGTCCTGCTCTCTACAATATGTAAGTTTTGAATCAGGCACAATGAAGACAAAAATAAAAACAGAAGAGATAAAAAGGATCCTACAAGGTTCTACTTAGCCAGCCTCTCCCATCTCCCCCAGCTCATCTTGAACTCTCTTTTCCACTCCTGAAGGGCATTCCAAGATTCCGGCCTACTCCCTCTGGACCTTCATTCCTTCACTTCCATTTTCTCTGGCTAAATCAGCTTCCTGCCTCACTTTAAACAACCTGCCCATAACCTGAAATCCAGTCACTTTCTTCGCCAGTTTCCAGTGCCTTTCATAGACAATACCAAACTCCGATATGTTCACCAAGCCGTTATGAAGTGAAATGAATAAATAATTAAATAAGGACAATGTAGTCAGATGCTAACTCAATAAATTCAGTTTAAAGAGCTTTTTTGTTTTTCTGAGATTATATCTATCTTATATTCAGGGAATTAAATGTCTTTTCATTTAGGAAATGAACACAGATTTTTTAATGTCCTTACTTAAAAAAATAAAGTTTGAGCAACCTCTGTCACATTTCCTAAATATTTTTTCCTGAAATCTAAAAGACTTGGAATTGTATATTTCTTACTCAAATTTATGGTGGACAGGTGGAAGTGGAGAGAAGGTACAAAAAAAACATAATACATGTGCAAGCAACTTGCTGTACTAGATCCTCTATTTCCTTTTTTAAGCAACTCGGTGCTTGCTATAGAACACTGATGTTTCTACGCTGATGCTGCTGACTCTGCTTTCACATTCCTCACATTAAAAAAAAAGTCCTCTGGGATGCTTTATGCAGAATTCTATGTCCTACTTTAAAGCAAAAAAAAAAAAACCACAACTTTTTGACCTTCAGTGCATGTAAAAAAATAAATGAGAAACGCATCCCGTTCAAAGAAAGAGAAGCTTAAAAAAAAATCTTCAAGCAAAGCTTTTTTGTGTTATCATTGATTAAAATAAAAAGAGTAACAAACTGAAAGCTTTAAAAGGAGTCATCCCTTGAAAACTTTTATATTCATACTACAAAAACATTCCATTCTGAAACAAAGCCTTATGGAGCCAGCTTACTGAATACGAAATGATTAGTCTCTGTCTTATTCAGATGTGAAGGTGACCATTTGAGATCTCAAATAGCCATTGTGACCACCATGTGTAAAATTATTTCTCTGAAAACTGGCTACCTCTGGAATATAGATTCTGCATAATCTAACAAAAATGGTAAGGAAATCCCTTTAGGAAAGATTTAAATAATGGACCATTGTGTACCACCTTCAGGGTTTCTCACATCCTTTGCCAACGCTGAAAATCCATCTTAACCCTGACAGTAGACAATCAATTGATGTGTTCCCACAGGTTAAAATGTTCCTTTTCTTCTCCACCAAAAATGGCCTGTGAGTACCACCAGTTTTGCAGGCAGCACAAAAGAAGGACAGAATCGTTCTTTTGATAACACAGGATTTAAAATTCAAAACTGAAATTGCACGGGAAGGGTTCCAAAAGTATTTGGTCACTTGGTGGAATTTTTACTGTACTCCACAATGAAACACCTGATGAAGGGCATTTTTTAAATATTTAAGTTTTCCTTTCTTCTATATTTTTACTCCTGGAAATCCATGCAACTGCTGTTAAGTAGAGTGTGTAATGTGGGATGTTTCATTACCTCAGTATTCCCATTTGTATGCCTATTTTGATGTAGTCACACTACAAGGCTAATATAAAAAATAAGTTTAAAATGCAATAAAAATTTTATAGTCAAGCTAAAAGAAAAATTTATGTGGAAACCAGTGGAATCAACCATATATAGTGTGCTTAACATATTTCGAGTTAGTGTAAATTGATATGCAAAGAAAAAAATAAAAACACACAAACTAGCAATGCTTCATCCCACTCAACAAGTGTTTAACTACCTATGTTGTGCCAGATGTTGTGCTAGGAAGTGGATTAACAGCTGTGTCCTACACACATTCCCAACCTCCAAGCTACTTACTCTCTAGGAGGAAAGGCAAACAAGTGAACGGGCAATTTTCTGTTCAGTGCGATATGTGTTCTGGGAACACAGGGAATCCATATCGACTCAGGCAAAAAGTATCAGGAAGCCTTCCTAGTGGAAGTGAACTGAACAGGCAGGAAATCTAAAGAACAACTGAAGTTGGTTGATGTTACGAGCTGAATTGTGTCCCCAAAAACTTACATGTTGAAGTCCCAACCCATAGTACCTCAAAATGTGACTGTATATGGAGATAGGATCTTTAAGAGGTAATTAAATTAAGATGAAGTCCTTAGGGTGGGCCCTAATAAATATGACTGGTATCTTTATAAGAAGATTAAGTTAGGATACTGATAAGTTCAAAAGGAAAACCAGGTTAAGGCACAGGGACAAGACGACCACTTATAAGCCAAGAGAAGAGTCAGAAGAAACCAATCGTTCTGACACTTTGATCTAGACCAGGGTGTCCAACCTTTTGGCGTCTCTGGGCCACACTGGAAGAGGAGTTTTCTTGGACCACACATTAAATACACTGTGACATGTAATCACAAAAAAAATCTCATAATTTTTAAGTAAATTTACGATTTTGTGTCAGGCCACAGTCGCAGTCACCCTGAGCCACACGCAGACCTTAGGCGGCAGGTTGGACACCCCAGTTTCCCCTAGCCTCCAGAACTGTAAGATAATAAATCTCTATTGTTTAAGTACACAGTCCGTTGTACTTTGTTATTGTAGCTCCAGCACACAAATATAATAGACGAAGTAAAGTCCGTTCTAAATAGAAAAAAAAGGAGAAAGAGGCCCCACGTGGAACTGAGTATGAATCAGGGAGTGGCAGCCAATGAGCCTAGGTCAGTGTACAGGGATGTACCAGAGGGCCCGGCCTCTTTCACGATGGCCTGAGAGCCCTGCTTAAAAGGGCTCAGACTTACTGATACTGAGGAAGATAGGACACCATCAGAGACTTTTAAGTGAGATCAGCTATAAAAGGCTTACATTTTATAATAGTCACTCTGCCTGCAGTATTGAATATTGATTATCTGGAAGCAAGACTCCAGCATCTGAGAGGCCAATCAGAAATATATTACAATAATTCAGATGAGAGATGATAACACCTAAAATATAGTGAAAATTGGGGCTGGGGGCAGTAAGCTTGACACATGAAAGAACAATGTGGAACAACAGAAAAAAAAGAATGCAATTGCTATAGGAAAAAGGATGACAACGATGTTGTTAGAACAATCTCTGAGACTTCCCCGCACTGTCACATTCCCACCCCAGTGGTTAGTCTTCTCAAGTAGTCACATTTATGATGGCAGAGAAGGCAAATTCCATTTTTGTTAGTTAATATAATTGACAACATCTCCTAAGGCACCTGCCAGCACCATTGTATCTCAGTCTTGTACTCTTGAACTCTGAGACAGGAGAACACTAAATTCATTCACACTTCTAAAAGAAAAAAAATACCATAAATTGATGCATACTCTGTAATACCTATATTTTATAACACTGCCCAGAAATATTCTATTTTGTATGCATGAAAATTGCCAACAGAATACTCACGAACCATCTTAACTTGTACCTCTAGCCTTGACATCCCTGGGGAAAAATAAACTGCCTTCTAAATATAGCAGCCTTAAAAAAAACACCACCACAAGTGGGGAGGAAAAGAGAAAAGGGAGGTAAAATGGAAGGAAAGAAAGTGAAAGATTGTCCCTCTGCCCACCCTAGTTTGACTGCTTAGCCAATGGCTTTCTCTGAACAACCTGCGCTAGTGCAAAAGGATGTGATTCCTCTCTTGGGTGAGAGAGTACACTACAACATCAATGTGTCTGATTTTATTAGGAGCTCTGCACACCGGTAAGCAGGAGTTAGCTAGAAATATGTAAAGCCAGTGTGTTTCAGCATGCAAAAACTTTATTTGCCACCTATGCAATGTTCAGACCTTAGAAGGAGTTATTTTTATTATTCCTTTGTTCACAACAATCCATTGTAAATGTCAGTAAGTTTTCCAAAATAACGACAGGCTGTAGGAAATTGCCAGGCGAGGGTTTATTTTTTGTTTTTGTTGTTGTTACTGTTTTATAAATTTCTTAGGTGTTTCTTAATAAGTGGATATATGGTAGCCCAGATGTCTGTCTGTCCAGCAGCCAACCTTTTCATGTTCCACATTAGTGATCATGTCCTCTCCCATATCCTATTTCCCAGCTGCCCTTAATGCTTTTAACTTCTTAAACACTGTGTGACTTCCCAAACCAGAAAGTTTTTAAGGGAACATCACTTCACTGTGCTTCCTGTAGAAGCCAAAGCACAAAGAAAAATGATAAAGCTCTGGCCCCTGCTTTATTCATAAAACACTTTGTAAAGTGCATTTAGTAATTTACCATTGTAACCATTGGCACCCAGAGCTTTCAGGGCCGAGTTCTGACACTGTGTTTAGTTTATTCTTTGATTGCTCAGCTAAAACTTCCATTTGTATGCATTTATTCTGCATTACACATTATGTTATCAGTCACTTTCAATATTTCAAAGTCACAGCAGGCTTTTTCTGACACACATTTGTCAGAATGAACTGCCTTGATTGCTGTTATTAACAGACTACAGTGCCTGAGTAAGGGGAAGAAACATATGTAGTACCAGAATATTGAAACTACCTGAGAAAACAATAGATACAAGAGATTAAAATAGAATAAATGCATATAAATGGATACTTTAAACGATCAGAGAAATGTAGGATTACAAAATAGGTATATGGAATTCAAAAAACCATGAAGAAAAATGTAATAAAAAATTTTTTGAAGATAAGAAACCAATTAAAAATTCCACTGCCCCAATGTGGGAAAATAAGTGGTTATTACATACTCCCTTTCCAGTAATCGGGGATTTAAATGGGCTCTACTCATGGATGCCGTCATTGAATTTTAGCATGAAATCTACTACTGAAAAACAAAGAACATAATAAAAACACATGCTTTGACCAAAAATAAACAATGAAAACTACAGGGAACTAACCAGAACTCCAGGCCCATTACTCTTTTATCATCTTTGATAGATTACAAGGCATGTCACCCAACAGAATACCTGTGTCACATTTGCCTGCTTTTTACTTCAACTTTTGACCTTAACCATACTTAAGAACTACGCACTCCAGAAAAGCTATAGAAATCAATTTTAGAATCACAGAATACCAGTGTCTGTAAGGATGGACCTCCTTTAGAATTGCCTCAGTTTCAAGTCCAGCATAAAGCATAAGATAATTTAATTGCATATAATAATCAGTATGCCAAATCTCTTCTCAAAAGCACATTAATAAAATACAGAAAACTGAAGTACTTGTATTAAAGTCAGTGATGGAATAACAGAAAAGGCTATGTTATATTGTTCTTTGAGGGCTGTTTATGTAACCTAATTTACTTCAGCACATATATTCTTCAACATATTTTTTCTAAAGTAATATTCAAGAAATTATAGTAGACATAGAAAACTTCCATCTAACAGACCCACAGTTTGGAAACCCAAAATTAGAAGAATTATAAAGTCCCACCCCCAACTCCCCAGAAAAAGCCAAAAGATCTATGTCATATACTTGCTCTATTACCAGAAATGATTTAATTCCTTCTAAAAAATTATGTTCAATCTGGATATTATCTAAAGCCCTGAAATTAAATATTACTATTTTAAGTGTGCTTGAATCCTTATATTGAAATGTTACAATCACACATGGAAACTTTAAGCAGATTATAAATGTCTCATGATCTCACCTACTCATCATCATGAACTTCTTACAAATATTAGTAGTTTTTTGGTGTTATTAATTCTTCATAGACTACCTGAATATTAGTATAACTCTAGATTTACAGACAGAAAAGACATTATAGTGAAATGCAAACTGATAGAGTTCAAAAATGTTTAGAAAAATTTGAGAAATATTTATTAGTATAATTTTAGTATTCATAAACAAGTTTTATATTAGAACACACTACAGGATATTGTCTTAAAATTTTTAAACTAAAAATCACGATGACTTCTAAAATATGTAGATTATATCATAAAAATATTTTAAATATATATCTTCACTGCATCCAAGCAAATTTAAAATGGTAACAATTTTATTAAAATGTCAGTTTTCAACAATATACAGATTGGCTTAGGAAAGGGCAGGGTTGGGGCTCGATAGAGTTGGGGAAAGGGAGAAAAAGTGGGAACAACTATAACAGCATAAACAATGAAAATAAAATTTTAAAATATCAATTTTATTTTATAATAATAAAAATAGTTGCACCTAGGAAGCAATTAGTTCTTTCTGAGTAAAAAAATGTTATTTGAGTCAATAGTCATTCTAGTGAAGTGTTTTCTTTCCAAATTAAAATGTTACAAGGTATAAATATATTTTGTCTATGTGAAAATGATTTAAATTCATTTTCTATTGAAGACATATGTTCAATTGTAATCATATTCTACAGTCTATGGAGATATTAAAAAGTGCGTTAAAGTGTGAAGATTGGAGGATAAGAAAAGAACATTAAATGTATTTATTTTATTATTTTTGAAAAATTATGTCAGTTTAGAACTACTACAGATGATTATATCCAAGTTACTAAATAAAATAAGTTTAGCCTGTTCTTCAACATACAAAAGCACTCTTATCAAATAAAACAAAGTACATAGAGAGAGAGATTACACAGTGGAAATTTTAAGGTGAATCAGCAATAAACAGAGAATTGAGATTTTTTCAGATTAATTTATTATAAAATTAAATTATTCATCTTTACTCTTCTGTATACACAAATCACACTTTACACAAACTTTCATTCACACATGCACACAGTCACACTCACTACATTTCTTACTCCCAGACACACATTCTCCTTCCCGTTTTGGTTCATCATTACTATACCAAAAAGAACAGCAATTACATTCTAGGAGAAACGACAAATTCTAGCTGTCATTTCAATCAAATATTCCATAAGAAATTTAATTTTTCTTGGATCTGGTTACACTATCCACTGTTTCATAAAAAAATATATATGTTTAGTACTTTGTTCAGGTAGCTTTGAAGGTGTGAGTTTTTTTCATAGATGTTTTACTGCACCAGGAAGATAAAGGCATCACTATATTGCCAGTTGCTATGCCTGGGCCTGTGGTACATATAGAAGCCTAACATCCGAGTAACTATCTAGGCGAGCATATATTGATAATTCCTGTTTAAGGATGAGAAATTCTTCTTCAGCTAATCCTATCTTCAGGTAATATTTCACTCATAGTCTTATCCCTTTCCATATAGTATTTTCTTATAATACTATGTTTATACTTTCTTATTTGTGTATCAGTAGGAACTCATTTTAGCTTATCTTCATAATAATTAAAATAATAACCTCAATGTGTTTAAAATATTTTATATCCTTTTATACCATATGTAATACTACTTAAGGCATTGCATATGTTTTAACAAATAATCAGGTGGACACTGATGTCAAACTGTAGATCGAATGACTTTGAACTGCTGTGGTGGATAAAGAGTTCCCACCAACCATAAAAATTGTATCCACTATAAACATTCCACCATTGCATGAATAATGGTGAGACATAACTGCCTTCTGCCATAGTAAATTCTCTGAATTTAAAAAAAACAAAACAAAAAAAAAACGCTCCGATTCAGCCATACAATCAAAGGCTCAAACATAGATGCACAGATTTAGGGAAAAATCTGACCCTTCTACTTCAAATCACCTCTGCTCCATCTTCAAAGGACTCATATACAGAGCACTGGTTCTTATTTGTTTGTGTTTCTGTGGTTGTGTTCTTATTCAAAATGTTCTACTTCAGTATCTCCTTGGGGGACTACCTGAAAGCTCTACTGGGGCAGAAATCTATAGTTAGATTGCCTGGGGTACAAATTTTTAATAGAACCTAATACAGCTGCTTATATACTTTTGAGGGCAATCAGGATGTTCAGGATGTTCATTAGTAATTGAGTTGAAGTAAAGAAGAACTTTATTTGTACCCAGTCAGTGACCTGGATCGTTTCAGAATGAGTATTGAGCTGAAATGGACCGTTCACTTTTACTTCCACTGGGATCCTGTACAAAAAGGTTATTGCTCTTACCTTCTTCCACAGACAGGGAGAGGGATTTTCAGTGCAGAAAACAGGCTTCATGTTTGTCGCCTGTATCTTAAGCTAATATTTTTATGTGATTTTTGATTCCTCTTAGGACACAAAATAAGCCCGCTGTTTTGGGCTAACCTATTGGATTGATTCCAACACCTTCATTGGTAGGTGATTAAAATATCATGACAGTGGACTGTGATGAATGAAAGGCTGTTTTCAGAAGCGGAGAAAAGAGATTAAAATTACACAGTCATATCTGGAGCATGGTCAATAGAAGTTAATATAAAATAACAGGAACTTTGGCAATTATTAAAGCGATATTACTATTTAATATTGAAATGAGGCAACATCAAAAATTTTAATCACACAAACTTTAAAAGGGCATCCTAGAGCCAGGCACTATTCCTTACATATATTGTCTTTTTATCTTCACAACTACCTGATTTGCAGATGAAAAAACCAAAGATTGAGAAGAGGTTAAGTGACTTGCCAAAGATCACAGAAGTATCAAGTGATGGATCTGATAGTCCAACTTCAATAGCCTGGTTCCAGATTCCATGCTCTTAACCACTGGCTGGTGAAATGGGCCACCAAGATTTAGTGCCTTCAGACTCTGGGTTGCCTCCAGGGAAAAAGTTAGTCATAGGGATTAGGATGCTCAGATGAATAACAATGTCCTCATTATCGGGGTGCAAGAGCAATTTTAGTATTACATCATGCTCCATCTCTAGTGAAGTTTCTAATAGAAAAACTGAACAAAGCAAATGAAATAATTATTATTTACCCAAAATATGTGCAAGAACTTGAGAGCACACTTTAACAAAGCTTTGCAACCAGTTAACGAAGAACAACCTAATGGGTAAGATTTTCTCCACATGTCTATGGACACCCCAGGGTGCTGGCGCAGGCCTTGATAGGGCAGCCCTGAAAGTGCTAAGGCAGAGCCAGCCCAGCTCAGTAGCCGCCCTAGAAGTGACAGCAACAGCTGGGTGAAAGAAGCACATTTATCAGACTTCCAAGATCCTAAAGTCTCAAGATCAAGCAAAAAATGTCATAAATAGGAGAAGAAGGAGCACATGGCTGCCCAAGGTCCAGGAGGTCATGTAAAACTTTCACAGGTGATTCCCAAAACTAATTGAAAGGAAACTGAAAGAGGCTGGAGGTCTGACACTTACGGGTGGAGAGGAGACAGATGAGTGCTTCTTGTATCCAAAATGTCATCACATCTTCCCACCTGGAGGGTGCAGGCGGTGGCGGGGGGAAGAAAGCAAGTTATGTATTTATCCACAAATCACTAATAATATTTTATGCATATTTTGAGTATGTAGTCATTGTATCATATTTAATAAAAAATATGCATATTGAAACACAGTTTGTGAAACAGAAGGTTCTGAAGTCAAAGGGAAAACTTTAATTTGATAGATGTCATGCTTTTAAAAAGGGGTGATGAATGGAAGGTTATATTCCACTTTTTAAACTTTTTAGATTTCACATTTTGCCATAAATTTCTCTGCATTGGATGATTGGCAGACTAGAATAAGTTACCCAGAAGAGAAGATATAATGACGATTTAGCAGGCAGAGTGCAGACTCAAACATAGCTGAGTCATCTGTGAGAATTTCAATTCCTTCCTCAATTTCCTTTAAATTTTAAATTAGATTTCGCTGTTAAGAGGGCTCAGTACTGGAGATGTGAGAGCTAGTTCACAAATTGAAAACTCTACCAAGAAATGAAATTTGACCCTTTTATACTCTGTGATTTTAAATTAAGATTCTAACGGCCTCTTTTCATTATAGAATCTCTGATTTCCTAAAAACCATAGCTTTAATATATGAACCATTATTTTACATTTACAATACCAGCATTGTCATGATAATAGTGTCAAAAATAAAACACTATCAGTAATTCTTTATTCTGATCAAGAGTGGGAGATCTTTCTAAGAAAAAAAAGTGGACCCTGTGATACAGTGGAATTTTACAACAGCATCTGCAGAAATTATTTCTAACAAAGTGTATCCTCATGTGAAAAACAGGAGGGAATCCTGTATTTCTAGCTACATTTATTCAGTGTTTTGTGTCAGTTAGAATGCTATCTCAGTCAAAATCGCTCCTATGAATGTAAAATTATGACTATTTCTCAAATTATACTTTTTTCTTCAAGTGAAACCACATTTAAATGGTGTTATTTTGACTTGCCAGTAGACACATAGTCACCTAAAGTTTTATATTACAAGACAGGGATCGAAGTCAGCAAAAAGAACATTTTCTACAATTTTGTAGTTAAAAAAAAAAGTTCAGAGAGACGCTATTTAATTCAAGTGCATATTTGTGCATTAAAAATGATTGTGGACTAAATGACTTATTTTACTATTTTGGTCGAAGCTCCTATCAAGAAATGTGTGAAATACTCATTATTGAATGAGCCAGTATATATGTGCTTGCCCCCAAACATGCAAACAAAAGGGTTTTTTTTAATATTTTAAGAATGAAATTTTAAAGTTATGATTTCATCAACAATTGTGAAGCATCTGAGGTTTTAACAAGTCAGCTTGCCACAGTTTCATAGACACTGGCAAAAGACACGACACTGCTGGAGCAGAAGGGAAGAACTCTTACTCACGGCAGAGCAAGCTGTCCAGTGCAGCTAATGCAGAGGCCGGCCCAGATGGTCCCTGCTCACACACTAGGTGTAGGAAACCCCAGACCTCCACAGAGATGCTCAAAAACATGCCCACAATTTGCCCATCTGAACAGGAGGGAAGTACTACCTCTGTCCCCCAAGGCTGTCTGTTAGACAAACATCCTTGAAAAGAGTCCAGGACAAAAGTTGTTACAAGACACGTAGAAACAAAATGGAGAATTGCCCCTCAACCGAATATTGTAGCCAGTCCTCATTGTTCATAATTCTGTATTTAGGAATGCACTCACTCACTGAAGTTTATTTGTAACCCTTAAATCAATACAGCACTTTACCATCATTTGCACACTTGTGCAGAGGGGCAAAAACAAAAAACAAAAAAACTAGTTGCCTGACTCTCAAGTTCCCTGATTAGGCCATATAAGGGGTCTTGCTGCCATCTTGCTTCAGCTCTCATAATAAATAAGTATACTTACTGTAGCCTAATAGGTGTTATATTTCTTGCATTTTTGTGTACTTTTTGTAATTTCGCCATTTAAAATGACCCCGAGTAGTACGGAAGCACTGTCTAGTATTCCTAAACGTGAAAAGGCTGTGATGTGTCTCAAAGAGAAACTATGTGTCTTAGATAAGCTTCATTCAGTCTTAAGTTATAGTACTGTTGACAGTCAAGGTTAGTAAATCAAAAAATATATATTAAATAAAATGCCTTTAAACAGAAACAGGTATAAAACAAGGTTTATATATATTGGCGTGTTAATGAAAATGTTACCGGATGCTCACAGGAGCCTAACTCTGTACTTCCCTTAGGAACTATGACTCCGTGCTCACTAAGTCAGCATAGGGTGCAACTTTACGGACCCTCACCACCATGAATAATGACAATCAGCCACAAATGGCACAATCCTACTTCAAGTCTTGCGGCCTTACTGCCAATCCTCAACAAACAGCCAGAGTGGCCCTTATGAAACTTCAGTGAGGACACAGCTCAGCTCTCTTCAGAGTTTCCCAATGACTTTCTCCTCTCCGATTCAAAAAGCAAAGTTATCTCAATGGTCCACAGAATCTGATCTCCCCATCTTGCCTCTGCGGCCTCTGGCCTCGGCTTCTTGAGCTCCACCCCCGCGCTCATTCTGCCGCAGCCACCCTGGCTTCCTTGCTGCCTCCAAAACACTCCAGGCAGGTCCCTGCCTCAAGTCTACTGCATCTATGTTTTCTCTAGCCGGCTATTATTCCTTTGTCAGGTTGTCTGTGTGACTTATTACTTTCAGGTCTTTGCAAAAACACTGCCTCCTCATTGAGGCCATCACTGACCCACCAACTCAAGCTGGACGCCTGTCCCTCCCAACCCTGGTACTCCCCACGCCCCACCCCTGCTTTCTGTTCTCCATAGCACTGCCATCTGATATAGTATAATATTACATATGAATTTGTTTCTCTGCATCTTTCCCGCAATATTCAGGGATTAGTTTGTTTTATTTATGGCAGTGTACCCAGAACCTAGAACAGTGCCTGCCTCATAGTAGATTTTCATAAATACTTCTTGAATAAATAAAATTTAAAATCTCTTGGAATTTTCAATGACTTTTTTTTTTGTCAGCAGGGTAAACTCTACCTTAATCTGCCCCTACAGAAATCTCCTGACAACATTTCTTCAAAAACAGATAGATAAACACTGAGAAAGGCAGAGCTCAAAATCTTGCTTGGGCTCAGCAAAACTAGAAAGCTAATTGGGAAAAGGTAGAAGAGTATTGTCAGCTCTCTTGAAAAGACGAGAATGGTAAATCTCTTCCTTTTTTACATTGACAACAATGTTTTTAGTAGCATGAGAGTTAACATTACACTGTCAAAATGACAATGATATTTTTTTAACTCTACTCTCAAAAATTGCCGTTTTCTTTACAATTTCTTTGTCCAATCATGTCAAATCAAACTAATCCCTCATGAAGGAAAAGAGTGCTTTTTCTTTAGGAAACAAAACAATTAGAGTCTAGCTAAGCTTCCCACAAAACATGAACTGTTTCATTTAACTAACTGAGAACACACAGCTTGTTTAATTCCTAAATAAAGAAGCAATCTCCGTTAATGGGAGGCAGGCCCCTTGCAAGCATGTCTCTCTCTGCACCTAAAACAGGTATCGAGAGAACTTACTGTGCTCATGTTGCCACAGACAGACACGGATAAATGGAACAAATACCAGGCCGGCTTTAAAACAAATTGTTTGGTTTGTTGTTAACTCTAATTCTAAATTTTACCATCAGGTAGTTTTCTCATGCTATTTCAACCCAAATTTCTCCAAACCTCCCCATGTCATCAAACAAGGCCCAAATCATCTATGAGACCTTCAAATTCATCAGCTTATGCCCTACCCAACACAGAGTCTCTGGCCTCCCCTCAATATTTTACAGTTATTATATGGGATTCTTCCTGCAGGTTATATTAGGTGCTCTTGAAGAATCCTCTCAGGAGTTTCCATCTATTAATGTCCCCCAAAACCACCTGAGAGTGGCATTTTAGCTGCCCAAGCTCAACTATAAAAATACAAACTCATAACCTACCATGCAAATCTTTGAGATTCAAAGCAGAAAGAGTTTTTCCGTATTCCTCACTGCCCTCAAGCCATGCTGCATGCAGCCCTAGTAAGACGCTCTCTCCGGAGTGGGGTCAGGCCTGGGTGCTTTCTTAAGAGCAGCATTCTGTCCGCTTCCGCCTGCATCCTCTCTGTGTATAGCCTCCAACAAGAATGCATTTTGGCAGACTCGGGCACACATACATATATGTGTACGTACATACATAGTAGGATCCTGGGGTAAGAGCCATAAGATATAGACAAAGTGCTGCTATAGTATAAAGGAGAGAGAGGACTATAAGGGAACGCTTCCTAATGAAAGTAGCATTCCTATGGACTTCAGTCTATGGATAGTCTATATGTATCATCATTCTTATTACTTAACTCATAGCTAGAAAATCTCTTTCCTCAATTTGCCTGATTCCTGTATTTCAAGAAGGCAAGCTAAAGTTCTAATGTGTTGGTGGACTCACTTGAATAATTACTCATGAAAAGTAAGTTACATCTGTTGTCTCACTGAGAAGCCGTGAGAGATTGCTTGGGCCTCTGCTGTATGGGGTAATCTTTTTCATATATCATCTGGTTTTAAAGATATTTCTGCTCAGAAATATTCTGCTTTTATGAAACCTGCATTCTAGTGCTATAGAGGGCAATAATATATAGCGGGTATATATACCCTCAGTAATATATGGAGGGTAAAGGGGAAAATGTTTCATATGGGATAGTGAATAAGTAGTTAACAATTTATATACAGCGGTCAAGGACAGACTCTATAGTTAAGTGACATGAGAGTAGAAACCTAAAGACCGCGAAGGAGCAAGCCATACAGTTATCAGGGATGAAGGAGCTAATAGCGCAAAGGTACTGACGCGGGCCGGGTTAGCCTGTTCGAGGAACAGCAAAGACATAGGACACAGTGAGCAAAAGGGAAAGTGAACCACAGTCAAGACGTGGCCCAGGGCCAGATCACAAACGACGTTATAAGCTAATGTCAGCACTTCGCTTTTTAATCTTTTCTTTTCTTTTTTTACTGAGACATAATTGACATATGACATTTTATTATTTTCAGGTACACAACATAATGATTTGATATTTGTATATATTGCAAAATGATCAAGACAATAAGTCTCATTAATATCCATCACCCTTCATATTTAAAAAATTATTTTCTTGTGAGAATTAGGATCTACTCTCTTAGCAATTTTCAAATATGCAATACAGTATTATTAACAATAGTCACCATGCTGTAGAGTATATCCCCATGACTGACTGACTTTGTAACTGGAATTGTATGTTTTGACCCCCTTCCCTCATATAGCCCATCTAATCCCCTGCCTCTGGCAACCACTGATCTGTTCCCCATATGTATGAGCTGGATCTTTTGTGCGTATTTTGTTCTTATTGTCTCTTTTTTTGGTTAGATTCCACAAATAAGTGAAATCATACAGCATTTATCTTTCTCTGTCTGACATTTCACTTAACATAATGCCCTCAAAGTCTACCCATGGTATCACAAATAGCAATGTTTTGTTGTTTTTGATGGCGAAATAATACTATATATTATACATAACACACTTTTTAATCTAGTCCTCCATTGGTGGATACTTAGGTTGCTTTTATGTGTTAGCTAATGTAACTAAAGCTGCAATGAACATGGGGGTGTTTATATTTTTCAAATTAATGCTTTCATTTTCTTCAGAAAAATACCCAGAAGTGGAATTGCTGCAAAACATGGAATTTGTGTTTAATTTAAGTAAGGTGGAAGGACATTAAGAAGTACTGAGCAGAGGAAGTATGTTATCTGAATCAAAGATTTTGAAAGGTCACAACGAATGCTTTATTTGAGGCAAGCTATAGTGGGCAAAGTGGAAGAAGGGAGACCAGTTAGGAGACTTGTCTTGGACCATAATGATAGTAACAAAGAGTATATGAAGCGGTCCAGCTCTGATAGGTAAGACAGAATGTGCTAATACATTGGATGTGGGGTTTGAAAAAAGAGAAAATAGTCAAGCATGACTCCTAGGTTGATGTTCTGAACAACTAGAAGTGAAGAGTTTTTGTTTAATGAGTTGGGAAACTTGTATCCAATGGATGAAGGAACATGTTGGGACAGGTGGGGACCTGAAAATAGGAAGAACAGTTCTAGGAAATGGGACCTTTGAGCCTTTGGAGTTCACCTAATTTGGATTAGACCTACCCTTGCTCTGCAGCTCATTAACTATAAGACCTTCAGCATTAACTCAGCTCTTCTGAGGCTCAATTTCCTTATCTGTTTCATGAGGATAATAGAACCTAATGTGTAGGATAGACTTGCTGTGAGGATTCAAGAGAAAGCAGATGTAAAGTAACTAAAATACATTTTAATAGAAGCTAAAATAAAGCAAAACCAAAACCAAGTATATATGTGATTAATAAATGATATTTATAATAATATTCATGAGATAAGGTGTGAAATTTCATATAACACTATGAAGGTTATTCGCAGAAAACATTTTAAGGTTGTGTTTTAATGAGATGAATTCTAATTAAACACTTAAGAAAGGGAACTCAAATCCCATATCATCCAGCTTCGATGTTCATCATAGCAATTGGTCCTTTATCTTTTAACTCCTTTTCTGGATTTGCTATTCTTAGTCTGTAATACTCTTTTATGGTTGTTTTAGTTGTTTTCTCACCACTTCGCCAGAAAGCTAAAGCATCAATCAGTCTGTTAGAGACTTTTGTTTAAACCAGTAAATGCACTCTCGATTTTATTCTTTTGGAATATATATAGTGCTTCACATCATGAAGCCATCAAGATACTATTTTGATTTATTTGTCTCATGTTGTTCTCCAAAATTACTAATTTTTATGCTCCTTTCTAAACATCTTGTTTACTTCTAAATAGATTGTTATTGTAAATGTGATAGTCCCTAGTATAATTGGCCTGAATTAAAAACCAAATAAATGCCTTCATTCTTGAACTGGCTGACCTGACATACTTCACTGGCAAGCAGTAGTGGATTTTGATTCCAACTTTGTCATTCCATCTCCAACATCAGGGCCCATCAATTGCCAACATTTCCTAGACACAAATATCCTCAAACTGAAATTCACTATGTCCTTACTGTATTCACCCTCCCCACTTGTTGACACAACATCTTTCAGCTCACTTTAAGGTGGGTTTTTTTATACACACCCATCCTTCATTTTCCTCACAAAGACAATCCACAGACAAGAACTACTTCACGCTTTATTTTTAATTTGCCATGTATTCATTGTCAATATTGTTCTAGCATAGCAGTCTGTCAATTTTGTTCTAGTAAATGCAGTTTCATTAATTCAACAAATTTGAGCATCTTCTGTATGACTTTTAATGAACTTGGACTTAGGATGCAGGGAATTAATGCATAAATCCCTTCCTTATAGGAACTTACAATAGGGAAGGGAAAATAAGAAGTAAATAATTGACAAATTTGGCAATATATGCTAACAAGTAATCAGTATTGTGTGACATATATATTGGGATAGTATATATTTCAGAGAGGTATTTGAACAACTGAAGAGTTTCAGAGTGTGTCATTTTGTAGGGTTTGAATAAATTGAAGAGTATAATAAATGCTTTAAGCACCTAGAAGATTGACCTGTCATATGGAAGTTAGTCAATAAATGTTGTTGTGGAATTAATTATGTGGTGGCAGCTAGAATGTAAGTTCGGAGGACAGCAACAGGACCTGGCTACTGTAAAGCGCTTTAAAGTGCACCATGATACTGATATGGTTTTCCTTCCTTACTGTAGACCTCAACTTTCAGTCACTTACAGCCTCATTTGAGGGCTTCCTGGGTCTTACCTAAATAAGATGATGAGAGCAATAAGACCAAGTATTTTTCCAGATGATTAAGATGGGATGGCTTCCTAACAGCAGTTTCCAGATCCTTCCTAAAAAGAACAAAAAAGAAAAGAAAAAAGAGAGAAAAAACATAGCTGCATTTAAAAATAGACCAAGAGCATCAATGTATAAAAGAAGGAAAAAAGCCCTGGCTGGCATGGCTCAGTGGATTGTGTGCAGGCCTGCGAACCAAAGTATCACAGGTTCAGTTCCCAGTCAGGGCACATACCTGAGTTGCGGTCCAGGTCGCCAGTAGGGGGCACGCGAGAGGCAACCACACTTTGATGTTTCTCTCCCTCTCTTCCCCTCTCTCTAAAAATAAATAAAATCTCTTCTAAAAATTCAAAAACAAAAGAAGAAAATAAATCATTACAAAATTATTTTTAAATAGAATACTTCCTCAAATAATTGTCAGATTTCAGGTTGGCATCAAATGTTCTAATCTGAAATAGAAACTTTTAGTCATCAGTCAGTAATTAACTTATTAATTAAACAAACATTGATTATGAAACACATGGAAAAGTAAAATGACCCTTGCCTTCAATTAGCTTATTCCAACTGATTTTAAAAGTAAATAAATAGAACAATTTAGTATATCATTGTAAGAGTTAAGGCAGAGGTGTACATGGGCTTTTAAACAGAACAGAGAAAAAGGGCATCTAAATCAGACCACGAAGCAAAAGGGTAGGTTTCTTGACAGAAATGGCATGTTTAAACTGATTTTGAAAGGTAAAGGCAGGCTAACATAGCATAGCTGCTAGATAGTAGAGCAATTTGACTAAGTATATCCAGGTTCCCATTATAACTGTTCAATTTTTCTTGTTCTTTTTTTTTTTAATCTATGCTCTTCATGGCCTTAGTGATAACCAAGAGCTACCACCTATGGAGAAGACTTATCTTTACTGCTTTTGAAGAAGTATAATTCTAACATGAAGTACCTTTTATAGGCTTAAATGATCAAAAGAGATGTCTGCTGAGATGGGTTTCATAGGGAGCAGTGACTTTAAGAGTCAAGAGTCCTAGGAAAAACCGTCCTGTCACCAAGGTGCTATGAAAATAAATCATTGTTACTTCTATTTCCTGAAAATACACTCTTTTGCTAGGTTTCGGGTGAATATCCTGATTAATATTTTAGCCATATAATTTTTAAAATGACATTTTCATATGGATATTATAATAGCTTTTATTCTGTGACATAAATGGAATCAAAGAATTGAATTTATTAAGCCACATAATCATTATTTTGTTTGTTTGCTTGTTTAAATTCACCATGTAAAAATAAAGATTTAATATAATACAGCGTAAAACCAACACAATGCTTTGAGATGGACTCCAAATATTTCTAACTGAGTAATTTAAAAACAATGACATATTTTTAGACTATTTCATTTCAGTATGATTAAATGTAGCAATGTCTTCCATCTTTGTTATCTTTAAGATGTTTCCTCAAACTTTGGGTGCTTAAAAAATTAACACTTTTCTCTTTATCCTTATGAAAACCAAAGATACAATGAATTGTTGTACATTAGCAAGGCCTAATAACAGCTTAGTAATGTTTTAGTATTCTGCCATCAGCAGGTAATTTTTATAACTTTCCATATACCTAAACCTTCTCCTCAATATTATACACTTCTCTGACTTTATAAACAGAATATTTTAATCTGGGATGAACATTAGAAAAATTTATTCTATTACTGTGTTTTAATACTATGATACCATTAGATATTACTGAGATGTACATAATTATTTTCTCCTAAACACAATGACCTTTGAATTCTATTATCTGATTTTTACATTTTTTTCTCTTTGCTATCAGACTGTTTGCCCTCGCTTTTTATAATTTATTTTGCTACCTCCTCTTTTAATGCTTCCTCTTATAATATGCTACATCAAATCCAATTCATTTGAGCATAAATTAATTAAGGACATACTATGTATTAGTCACTATACCAAGTTCTCGGAGTTCAAGGGTAAATAGAACATGGTCTCAGCCTGTAAAGAGCTATCAGGCAAGAAAGAAGTAGAGACATAAAAAGTAATTAAAATGCTCTGTGATAATTGCAATGAGTAGTATTTTATTCCATGAGTAGTAGAAACAAACAGTGTGATTTGTTTCTCCCTGATTTTGTCAAAGTAGGACAGCCCAAGACAGAAGGGAGGCTCAGCATGAGAGCACAGGGAAGAGTTCACACCAGAGTTATTTGTAGTGCATCTCCCATGGACAAAGAGATATACAATGAAATATAAAACAAGTAAATTTATTTAAATTTTGTCTGAAATAAGAAGAAATTACTCTTAATAAACCCAAAGTCACCAGCCTATTATTGGTAAAGTTCTGCAGATTTACTTGTGACACCTGTTTTGACCACTTGGGTTCTTATTTTGCTAACTTTCTGTTTCTGTAGCAGGTACAAAATAGCTTGGTGTGCTCAATAAGTGAGATTCCAGTGAATGAAATGCTAATGCCTTTACTATGAGAATTTGTTTTATATTATGTTACATTTTATTATAGTATATCACGTTTTCTTGACACTACTTTTCCACTGCTAAATATCAATTTCTAATGAGAAAAAAATATTTAAAATAATATTAGACAAATATAGCCTCTGAGTTAATGTGGGATCATGTTTAAATATGCTTTCTGGAGGATTTCTGGTCAAGATGGAGGCATAGGGAGACGCACTTCACCTCCTCGCACAAGCACAGAATTACAGCCAGACTTCAAAACAAATAATACCCAGAACCATCAGAAAACTGAGCTGTATGGAAGTCTGACAACCAAGGATTTAAAGAATTCACATTCATCCACATGGGTAGGAGGGGCAGAGATGTGGAGATGGGTGGAGAGGCGTGGAGACGCAGTGTGGTGCAGAGAGGCGGCAGTGGTGGTGGAACAGGTGGTCCCACATTCACATGTGGTGGATTAAAAATAGAGAAGGAGACCTTGGCCCTGGCTGGCATGGCTCAGTGGATTGAGTGCCAGCCTGTGAACCAAAAGATCATAGGTTCGATTCCCAGTGAGGGCACATGCCTGGGTTGCGGGCCCAGTCTCCAGCTGTGGGAGCATGAAAGGCAACCACACAATGATGTTTCTCTCTCTCTTACTCCCTCCCTTCCCCTCTCTCTAAAAATAAATAAATAAAATATTTTAAAAAGCGGTTAGGAGGGATACTTTGGGAGCGAACAATGCCATCCCTAGGCCAGACCTCACAGTGCCCGGTTCCAGTGTCAGGAATATGAATCCCCATAATTTCTGACTATAAAAACGAGTGGGAGTTGGGGCAGCAGAAGAAACTGGTGGGTTTTTCAGGAGACTCAGCTTAAAGGGCCAGCATGGACTTAGAACGTATGCAAAACCAGCCTCTCGACCCAAACTGTTCTAATATCGTTTTCTGGGCTCATAGGCCATTTGGCCCCAGTGTATCTTCTAAAGAGGAACCATGCACTGGTGCACGTACCTATGCCACAGGTGGCTCCAGAGGGCTGTCTGAGGACGTATGGTAGATGTGGATGTGCACCTAGGAAGTCCCCATGCAGACTGGCAATGTCTTCGTGGGGCAGGAAATAGCTAGAAGTGCTTCTCTATACCAGGAAGTCCTGTATGTACTACAAGCACCCAAAGAAAGTAGAAGATCTATAAATATGTTATACTAGGAAGAAAATTATTTTACTTGTCCATCTTTGACTTAAAAGATTATGTTAAGAACTTAAATAACTCAATAACTCTCATCTCAATGCAAAATAATACAAACTCAAATCACAGTTATTGCCCTATCCTACATTTGTTATGGAACCCCTTTGTTCCAAGATTGTGTTTTCATATATATTTTTTCATTTTTGCATCATGACAATCCTACATGTTGAGCAATGTTAATGCAGTCATCTTAATGTTTTCAGAACCCATCTCCTATCGTTTTAGCTATTATTCTTTGACAATTGAGCTATTCCAAACAATTCTAATGAATATAGACAGAACTTTTTTTTTTTTTTGTCGAAACCTGTGGACTGTCTTTTAAACAAGGCCAACCTATACAGGAAGCAAGCCACAGATGTTTGATTGAAAACAACCTTGGCTATTCTAATCCTTTCTTAAGCTATAATCCCCAGGAGTTACGAACTCAAATGCCTTCAAGGAATAGCGGTTAAAAAACAAATCTTATGAAATACACCATAATATCCTAGGTTCTGTTTGTATACTCATACTCCACATTTGCCTAGTTAGACTGCTTTATAAATTCTATGGATAGTGCACAACCTCAGAGCACCAACTAGTGTCCCCACTACCACTAGCTCCCACTTTTCTTTTCTATGTCTTTTTCCCACCATACATTTTTTTTTAACTCATGACATTTTTATCTTCAATCATTGACCCAAATTTTGCTCCTTTGACTTGTAGAATATTTAACTTCTATAGTTTTGCCACTTTGGCTCTGTTACTCAGAAAGAGTTTGCTACTCTAACGTTACTACTTTTGCTGCCAGATGTTATGCTCTGAAGTAGAGTTGATTCTATCTTAGCTATTGGCACTTCCAGTGTCTTCCCTATGTTCTGACCCCTGTCCACACCCACTTCTGAGAGAAAGATAAGATCAGTACCACCCTTACTAAAATCCATCACTACTTTAAGTATTCAAATTCGTTTTCAAGCAATTACATTTAGTGCCAGGCCATACTGAGTGA
Organism: Mormoops blainvillei; assembly: GCA_004026545.1. Classification (NCBI taxonomy): domain Eukaryota; kingdom Metazoa; phylum Chordata; class Mammalia; order Chiroptera; family Mormoopidae; genus Mormoops; species Mormoops blainvillei. Next base: position 59,719 of record PVJD01006030.1, on the reverse strand, counting down.
TGTGTTTTAGTATACAGAAGTGAGATCGACAGTTTTCAGGATTAATCCTTTTGCTTTAAAAAAATTAATGAGAACAAAATATACTGTTTCAGACTTCAAACCCTTCTTCTATAATCAATGATTAGTATGAATATATAAGAACTCATTAACATTTCCTTCCCTGTTTTGATTTGAATTTAAATTCTCCATTAATGGATTATAAACAAAGTGTATGATCACATTTGACCTTTCAGGGTATCAAAATGTTTTGCTTTTTTTTTCAGATTTCTCTAAATAGTAAATGGCCATGTTACTGTTATCTTTTCTTATGTGGAAAATTTGGTTCAGTTAAAAGAAAAAGTCCAAATGGTATCTCGATCATCTTTTAAGAAATAAATGAGTATATTTTCTTTATTTACAATAGGGATCTAAAAAATGAGTTCTAAATGTTCTGGAAATTTTCAATTATAGAAAAATAAAAAGGGTCTGCTCAAGATGGAAGCATAGGTAAACATGGCACACTTCCTCACACAATCACAGCAAAAATTACAACTAAATGACAAAATAACATTCACCTAAAATTATCAGGAAATTGAGGTATATGTAAGCCTAACAACCAAGGAATTAAAGAAATCACATTCATCCAGATGGGTAGGAGGGTTGGAGACTCAAAGAAATGGAACAGGTGGTTCCATACCCACATGTGGTGGGTAGAAATTGGGCAGGATACCTTGGGAGCAGGACATCCCAGCCCTATACCAGACTACCAAGCCACGGGTTCCAGTGGCAGGAAGATAGGTCCCCATAACTTCTGACTATAAAAACCAGTGGGGGTGGGAGTGGTGGAAGAAACTGGGGGATATTCAGGAGTCTCCTCTTAAAAGGCCTACAATGGACTTAGGACTTAGGCAGACTCAGTCTCTCTTGGCTTGGGCACTGAGGCAGCAGCTGGAAGGGCACCAGTGGTATATGGGGAGAAACAGAAGTGTCTGGCTCAGGCTGAGTGCCAGGGGACAGCTTCCTACTAGACAAAATTCTAGAGGCCATGCAGCAGAATTGTCCCCTTCCTGAGCCCTCCCCCACACAAAGCCACAGAGCAACAACACCATATCTGAGATGCCATCACCCTGGTTCTCATGGGTTGCCCTGCCCTGGGGATTAACTGAGGCTCTACCCCATCCAACTTTTCTATAATTGGTCACACCACTAAGACAGGGAGTCAAAGCATCTCTACCTAATACATAGAAAGAGACACAGGGATACTGCTAAAAGGAGGTGACAAAAAATATGGCCCAAATGAAAAAACAGAACAAAACTCCAGAAAAAGAACTAAACACAATGGAGATAAGTCATCTATCTTATGCAGAGTTCAAAACACTGGTGATCAGGATGCTCAAGGAACTCATTTGGGTACTTCAACAGCATAAAAAAGACCCAAGCAGAAATGAAGGTTACACTAAGTGAAATAAAGAAAAATTCATAGGTAATCAACAGTGGAGTAAATGAAGCTGAGTTCAGATCAATGACTGGGAACATAAAGAAGGAAAAAACATTCAATCAGAACAACAAGAAGAAAAAAGAACAAAAAAAATAAAGAAATAAGGATAGGGTAAGGAGCTTTTGGGACAACTTCAAATTACCAACATTTGAATCACAGGGGTTTCAGAAAAAGAAGAGAAAGACCAAGAAATAAAAAATTTATTTGAAAAAATAATGAAAGAAAACTTCCCTAATTTTGTGAAGAAAATAGACATACAAGTCCAGGGAGTATAGAAAGTCCCAAAAAAGACAGGCCCAAAGAGGCCCACTCCAAGACACATCATAATTAAAATACCAAAGTCTAAAGATAAAGAGAGAATCTTAAAAGCAGCAAGAGAAAAGCAGAGAGTTACCTAAAAAGGAGTTCCCATAAGACTGTCAGCTGATTTCTCAAAAAAAACTTTGTAGGCTAGAAGGTACTGGCAAGAGGTATTCAAAGTCATGAAACACAAGGACCTACAACAAATATTCCTCTATCCAGCAAAGCTATCTTTTAGAATGCAAATAGCAGATAAAGTCCTTTTAGATAAAGACTTTTAGATTAAGTCCTTCCCAGGCAAGATAAAGCTAAAGGAGTTCATCATCACCAAGCCATTATTATATGAAATGTTAAAGGGATTTATTTAAGAAAATGGAAAACTCAAAACAGTGAACATTTAAAGGACAATAAATTCACAACTATCAACAACTGAAATTAAAAAACAAGCTAAGCAAATAAGTCGAACGGGAACAGCCATGCTTGCTAGCTCTTCTGCAGGTCGCTCCTCATAGCTATGGAGATCACTTGGAGGGTTATCAGTTGGGAGTGGAAAGGGGGAGAAGGAGTCCACGTGCAGGGATTAAGAGGTACAAATTGGTAGTTACAGAATAGGGGGATACTAAAGAACATTATAGAAAATGGAGTAGCCGAAGAGCTTACATGGATGACCCATGCACGTGAACTAAGGGTGGGATTGCCAGAGGCATTGTCGAGTACCAAGTGGAGGGGGGCAAAACTAGGATGACTATAATAACATAATCAATAAAATATATTTAAAAAAGAGATTTTCAACTATACTTTAAGTATATAATTAGAAATTGTTTTATCCTGAAAGTTTCTCAAGAAACGTGTTAGAGCTAGATACATGGGTGAATAGAGGGATAGGTGGATAGATTTATCTCAATTTATCAGTATGTTTATTATGTCATTCAGGCCTTAATTATTAATATATTATGACTGATAAAAGGATTCTTATATATATAATATGAATAATAAAGACAAAGTGATTTTGATTATTTTTTGAATCTTTTAAACATCTCACAAGCAACATGGACCTATCACGTACATATTGTGTGTGTGTGTGTGTGTGTGTGTGTGTTTCCCCCTTACACATCGAAGGTAATAAATTTCTTAGAGAAGGAAATAGTCTGGGGTAACTTGGAAAACAGTATTAAGTCAACTTTTTAAATGAGTTAAATAACTAAAATTATATCACATTATCTAATAGTCTTTTAACAGAAAACCTTTCATCTGAAAATCACTTCGAACATAACAGTAATTTGTGTTCAGCAGTAATTGAAAGTATCTTATCCCATAATAATACCTTTTCTATATTTTAATAATAAAAGATGCCAGGCTCTTGAAGTTACACTAAAAGCGGAGATTTATTGAGCACTTACTATGTGTTAAGCACTTAGAAGAGGGCTTACAATGTAGAAATTTAATTTTCACTGTCACCCTCTGAAATAAGTACCAGTACTTATCCTCTCATCTTGTGGGTAAGTAATGGCACTTATTTCAGAGGAAGGGTCCAGTGGGCCAAGATCTCATGTATCTAACCATTCTGCTCTACTATTTCTTAGGAATAGTAAATGATTTAGCAGAGAAAGAGTGCAGTGGGAGGCAGAGAGAAATGACTCATTTTTCCAACTTTGTATTAAGCATTACTCACTTAATAAGTTTCTAAGTATGTTATAGTTGTTTATGGACTATATATGTTTATTTTTCAAGGTTAAATTGCAAAGTAAAAACATTATCGTACAAGCAATAATAATGGCTTGTACTTTCCACCTCAGAGCATTTTCTAACCAAAGGTTGGAAACAGTTTCCATGCATCACTGAAAAATAGCTTCCTTCAAATGAATAATGCTAATGTTTATTAGCACTTAATAGCTTCAGACAGGACAGTATTTTGAAACTCAAGAGTAATTTGAAGTAAGCAGAGTGGGAATACCACAGAAAAGAGTTACCATATTTCAGAATAAATTGTTCATCGCCTTGCACTCCACAGCTCGTCAGCATTGATTGCTGCCGAGGCTATGGCATCACATGGACCAAGGGAACTTTTATCCTTATGCGTGAAAATGGTCTTGCAAACTGTATTTTGGAAAAATCAACTAATCCTCTGTATTCATTATCCACTTAACGCTGATAAATGTGTTGACTAAATTAGTGTTTGCGAAGGTATGAAATTCTTAAGTATGTGCTAAAATGGAAATGTGAAAAATTATTTGCTGCAGAAACCAAATAACAACCACAAAAAGGTCCTCACCTCTATATTTCAGTTGGAAGAGACAGAAACAAATTCTGGACACCACCAATAAGTAAATTACAGAAAGCATTAGGAGACAGAGTGCTATAAAAAGAAGTAAAAAGTAGGGAGTTATAGGTAGTTTGCAATTTTAAAAAGGGTGGTGAGGGAAGGTATCCTTGATAAAACAGGATGTGACTAAAGACTTAGAGGAACTGTGGGATGAGCCCTGCAGATATACAGGGAGTGCTTCACAGGGCTCAGTGAGACGGGGGTATACCTGGTGTGCTGAAGAAATTGCAAAGAGGCCAGTGCAGCTGGAGTGGAGATAGAGAAAGAAGAGAAATAGAGATAATGGCATCCTAGGCCAGACAGTATGAGGCTCTGTAGGCCACTGTAAGGACCTTGGCTTTTACTCTGAGTGAAATGAGGAATTATTATAGGATTTTAAGCACAGAAGAAACATGATCTGGCTGCTTCCTTGAAAAAAAGACTGAAATTGGAAAGGATAGAAGTTAGGAGGCTACTATGGTAATCTAGATGAGATACGATGTTATCGAAGACGAAGGTGATACCAGTAGAGACAGTGAGAAGTGTTCAGAATCTGGGTGTATCTGAACATTGATAGCTGATGGGTTCAATGTGGGGTCTGAGTGAGAGAGAAGTTTATAATGAGATGAGATAAGAAAAGAAAAAGGATGTCTTTCAAATGTTTGGCCTTCAAACCTACAAAATGGAGGCTATCAAGAGACATGGCAAAGACCACAGAAAAACTTAAGTTATGCTGCAGGCAAGGAGGAAGGACAGGAGTTCAGCTGTGGAAAAATTAAATTTGAGATGCCCGTTTAGACATCCCAATAGAGATGTCTTTGGCAGTTAGTTACATAAGCCTGGAGTTCAGCGGAGAGTTTCTAGATGGAAATATAAATGTGAGAGTTATTAGCAAAAGAGAAGAGGGCCTAGGACTGAGGTCTGAGACACTCCCATATTAAGAGATGAAGCCTAAAGGCAGTCAAAACAAAGGACACCAAGAAGGAATGGCCAAGAAAGCAAGAAAAAAAAACAAACAAGGTGGTGTAGCATCCTAGATGGTAAGAAAAAATTAAAAATTAAGGAAGGATTGATTTAATGAATAAGATTTAGAATTGACCACAGGATTTGTGATGTAGAAGTCATCGTTGTCTTCAACCAGAGAAGTTTTGGAAGAATCGTGAGGATGAAAATCCAATTAGTCTAATTTAAATGAATTTAAGAGAGGGCTGAAGGAGGGAAACTGGGGATAATAAGTATAGACAGTATTTTGAAGTATTTCTGTTATAAAGGGTGTTATAGGTGGTTGCTGGAAAGGGAACTGGGATCGAGGATACTTTTTAAGATGAAAAAAATATGTTGTGTATGTATGCTAATTGAAATTACCTCATAGAGAAGGAAAGATGATAACGGAGAGAAAAATGATCAGGCAAGGAGAGAAATCCTTGAATAAGAATAAGAATTTCCTTGAATAAGAATAAGATGAGGAAGAATAAGATGATGGAAAGAGTGACAGTTCCTCCATTTTTAAAAAAGAAAAGAAAAGCACTTGGGCAGATGCAAGTGGTGTGGATGACAGAAAGATGAAGGAGTTCACATTTGCTAGTTTCTGTCGGTCAGCTGAGTGTAAATTGAGGTCAACAGCTGATAATGAGGGGATACACAGGTCTAAGAGGTTTGGTTATGAAATTACTGTCTCAAAGTAGAAACAAGGCTACTAGAAAAACATAGAATGTTTTTCCCCTCTCTGTAAAGCCACAGTGCAGATCCCTAAACTTGATGGAATAGTACTTCACCTGATGGAGTCGTGATATGCACTGCGTTGGGTTTACTTTGGCCAAACCTACATCTCCAGCTTTATCTCTGTCCTACTGACTCCAGCCAGGCTGTGCCATTATCCGATCCCCTAAACATGTCGTGCTGTCTTTGATGCCCTCCTATCTGGATTCATGCTGTCCCATCAATCTGGACTACTCTCCCTCAATAATGCCTTGTGCTTCTAGAAATTTTCTTCTCCTTCTTCCTGTTATGCCCCCACTGCTACTTGATATTTGCTAGAATTAATTCATAATTCTATATTCCTGATGCTGCAAAAGTCATTTTATATATGTTGTCTCATCGAATCTTTATAATATTCTTGAAAGGTAGATTATTTTATCCTAGTCTTGCAACATAGTTCAATACATTGACCCAGTCATTCAACATCTTGACACCTTGGGGAAAGGTGTGGAATGCTGCACTCTGTAGTTGTGGGAGAGGTAGTATATTAGTTTTCAGGGCTGTCATACAAAGTACCACAGACTGGGTGGCTTAAACAACAGAAACTTATTTTCTTACAGTTCTGGAGAACAGTTCCAAGACTAAGGTGTCAGCAGTGTTGGTTTCTCTCACACCTCTCTTCTTGGTTTATAGTTGACCATCTTCTCCCTGTGTTTTCACCTGGTTCTCCTTCTAAATGTGTCAGTGTACCAACTTAATCTTCTTATAATGATACCAGTCATACTTGATTAGGGCCCACCCTAATGACTTCATTTGAACTGAACTACCTCTTTAAAGATCCTATCTCCAAATACAGTCACATTCTGAGGTATATGGACCAGGACTTCAACATATGAATTTGGAGGGATGTAATTCAGCCTGAAGAAAGTGAAAAACAAAATACCTGAGTACACTGTTGTCATACTACAGAGTTAGTATTACAAACTTGGTCACACTCTAGCTTGCTATAAGACCATGAGTCAGTAATTTAGTCTCAGTTTTCTTGATTGTATGATAGATATAATAATGTTACTGTGGTGGTTATATATGCATTTTCTATACTTTATTCTTTTATTCACCAAATGCTTATTAGGTAACAACCGTCTTCCAGATATTGTGCTAGATGTCCATAGATGCAAATATCTAATACTTACCTTAAGGAGGCTCTGGGAAAGAATTTGGTTGTACCACAGCATCTATCATGTAATAAGCACTTAGTAAATAGTTTTTGGATAAATACATGATTAACAGATAAAGTCGCATAACAAAGGTAAAAGGTTTCCATTTATTCTTCTTCAGGCTTCCCTGAACTTGTGAAAAGGTAAAGAGAGTGACTGGTTACCCTTCCAAGAACCGACCTTGAGAATACAAGTTGCACTCAGTATCTCTTCTTTGCCCCTGCAAAAGAAACTAAAAAAAAAAAAAAAAAACCTCATGTAAATGTAATCTTAAAAATAGTACAAATAAAACACATGGAATTGTTTTAAAATTCAGAATTTCTGATTCTAAACAGAGAAATGCAAGCCATTACTTCTTCACTGTTTGAACATGACAATAACTCTTTCTCCCTTTTATTTAATTAGCATATTTTAAAAATCTAACTAAATATTGTGTTTGCCACTACAGATTTGAAAAATATAGAAAAGTTAGAAAGATAAAAACAAAATCCCAATAGCCTATTACTAAAAGATAACTGATAAACTTGAATTTATTTCATTCTGGGTTGTGTATGAATGTATGTATACATAACTATAATTCCATATATAATTTTTTATCTTACTCTTCTCTTAGTACTACAGAATGTACATATTCTCTTATAAGTTTTACGTATACATTTTAAAGTCTATATCACAATTCTACAGTGGCTAAACCAATCTTTATGTAAGCATTCCTCTTTTCTACTTTTATAAAAAATCATTGATCCTATGACCTGATCCCATTTACGTAAAACATCGTTATGGATGTGCATGTATATGGTACACTTCCTTAAAGTTAATACCTCAAGGCTACAAAAAGGATATTGTTGGCATGGTAACTCCTGAGGAAAGGTGGAGATGAAGGGACTTCTTTTTTTTAAGATTTTATTTATTTTTTAGAGAGAGGAGAAGGGAGGGAGAAAGAGAGGGAGAGAAACATCATTCGGTTGCCTCTTGTATATGTCCCCAACTGGAGACCTGGCCCTCAACCCAGGCATGTGCCCTGACTGGGAATCGAACTGGTGACCTTTCGCAGGCTGACACTCAACCCAGTGAGCCCCACCAGCCAGGGTGGGTGAAGTGACTCCTGAGCAGAAGCCATATCACTGTTTGCTATTTATACTTACTATTTAAGGAGTATGCATTATTTCTGTCATTTATAATATTTTAAAATAAAATAACTACATTACAGTGAACACATTTGTGTATAAAACTCTTGCTAAATTTCAAATTATTATCAGCATAAATTCCCAGAAATGTATTGCTAAATCAGAGGATCTGAATATTTTGAAGCCTTTTGACAAAAACTGGCAAATTGCTTTCCTAATGAGCTGTCATGAGCAAGTTCTTGAGGAAATTTGTAAACAATTGAACTAGAAGAAAAAAGTCTCATCACAAAGTTAAATGAGCTCAGCTTATCAAAGTTCAATTCTAAATACACCCCCTCAACACACTTCCTTAACTCTTTCTTGTCTTTTCTCTCACTGTAAAATTTAAACTACATAATCATTCCAATAGAATGCACTAAGTATATATATTAAGTCTTCATTTTAAAAATATGACAATGTATGCTTATAAGAGCTTTTTATAGATATATATAATTAATGTTTGGCTTTTAATAAACCCTTGAAAACTTTTCTCTAGTTACCAAAGATTTGTGCAGTAGCTTTAAATATCAAGTTATTTAGTTTATTTCAAATGTGAGCCACAAATGGATGTCATCTTTAATTTGTCCCAAAATATGTTTTCATAATTGATTGCTTAATTTAAAATTTCTAAAGTGAAACTTAACAATGATTTTCTTTAAACATTGACAAAGGGAAAATTAAGACAAGTTTTATTCAGAGCTGGAAGTAATGAAATGCTTCTTTTCCTCAAAAGATAATTATCAGAAAATTCAAACCATTTTGTTATTGCTATTTTTGTATTAGTGTGGTTGATAGATATGGATATAGAACTTTAAAAAACAGAAGATAACTAAAGTGTACATAGTTCATAACACTTAAAACATTAAACCGAGGAGCATAGCAAGATAATAGTAAAAGGTAACTAAGGTTTGGCTACAGACTGACCTAAGTTCAAATTGCAGCTTTGTGACCTGGACTAGTTATTTAACTTTGCTAAGTTTCAGTATTTTTCATCTATAAAATGATGAATGATTTTAGCATTATAATTTATAAATGCTTAATAAATAGTAGCTGTTGTGTCTAAATCAAAAATGATCTGTGCTATTTCATATTTTTTTAATTTATTATTCAGTTACAGTTGTCCCGCCTTTTTCCCCATTGCTCTCCCCTACCCCAAACCCCCCACGCCCACAGCCAACCGTCCCCCATTGTCTGTGCCCACGAGTCCTCCATTCCTGTTCCTTTGCTTGCCCCTTCCTCTTCTTTTCCCCATTATCCCCACTCCCCCTCCCCTCTGGTCACTGTCAGCTTGTTCTTTATTTCAGTGTCTCTGGTTTTATTTTGCTCACTTGTTTGTTTTGTTGATTCGGTTCCACTTAAAGGTGAGATCATATGATATTTGTCTTTCACCACCTGGCTTATTTCACTCAGCATATTGCTCTCCAGTTCCGTCCACGCTGTCATGAAGGGTAGGAGCTCCTTTTTCCTTTCTGCTGGTAGTATTGCAGTGTGTATTCCAGTATGGTACAACAAAATGTACCACAGTTTGTTGATCTAATAAATCATAATATCTATTACCTGAACTATATGGTTATGATTACATACTAGAGACTTTTTTACCTTCATTTGCATTTAAGGATACACACACACACACACACATTTATATGATATATAAGGTATAAAGTATAACATACATAAATTGCATATAAAATATAGTCTATCTTATACTTTATGTGTGTATGTGTATATATATATATATACACTCATTCTGAGATGCATTTACACATATGTGTGTTTCTGTGTATACATACAAACACACATATATAGAGACATATCCCAGAATATTAAAATTAGAATGTCTGTATGTGTATGTACATACACACACATATGGAATATATCATATAATTTTATATATTGATATAAAAATATATATATTGAAATATAAAATATTTCATAAAATATAAATTGTGTATGGGATTATAACAGTGTTAACCATGCTCATTCATTCAACAAATAATCACTGAACATTTACTGTATGCCCAGTATTATTTTAGAAAACACAGATTAAAATTCTATGATGAATTTTATATTATAGAGCATAAATTCAAATGAGGAGAAAAGGCAATAAAATACAAATGAAGAAAATTCACAGGATGTCAATAGGTGCTATTTGCTAAGAAAAAAAAATGACCAAAAAAGGAGATAAAATTTAGGAAGTGGATTGCAAATTTAGAAAAGGAAGAGAGCCTTACTGAAATGTTTGCATAATAATCTGAAGAAAGGAAGGAAGGAAGCAAGCCACATGGACATCTAACATAAACAGGACCAACAAATTTAAAAGTACAAAAGTAAGGGACTGTCTGGAAGAGGTTTTCCAAGAGGTACTGCAAGAAGCAAGCAATGTTAGTACCCGTAAAACACCAAGGAATGCATCTGCTGCATGAATAGAGTTTAATAAGTCTTAGTTACTATTATCCATAGCTCTTAGCATTAGTCATTTAATTTGATAATTATTAAATAATATTTTTATATTTGTTTTGATGTTTTTTAATTTGTACTCAAGTATTTGGAATCACTTGTAAGTCAGCCTCATGCCATTTAAGCCATCGTGTAAATAATTTCTTGTCTTAATCGTAAGTAATATAATGACACTTCCTCAGAAGCCATGTTCTATCTCTCCTACTACATATAAAGCTTCCTATTCTTCCTTCCTGTATACCACACAGCAGTCACTTGCACATGATAAATGCTCAGACTTTTCTTTATTGAATGAGGGAATGAACATGTTATTCTTCAGTAATTATTTAGTTTTTGCAGGTTGGCATTTTTTACTAAATAGTAGTAACTGTGTTTTCTCATGCAGATTATAACTTGGAATACCCTCATTAACTCATTTATTAATTTTTATGATTATATACAAGTATCATTACTTATTGTAACATAATTATGATAAAAAGATGCTATTAACTTAGGGAGAACAGTTATAAGTTAGACAGCCTGTTAGTGGTTTCCATTCAAATTAAGATATTTTATATTACACTGTACATTTCAACAAATCAATCCATCTGTCCCTGAGTTTGTCTATTTCTTTTAATTAGATGTGCCAGAGTTTTCTAAAAGTTGATTTGGCATCAGCAAGGAATTCTAAAAGTACAAACTTTATTATGTGTAACATTTTGAGGCAGTTTACTTATTTTCATTAGCTTCCAGAAGCAAAAGAAACTCCTAAGGCCAAGATTAGTGTTGTATTTAGAAATTGAGTAATTCACAGTACTATGTGGATGAAGTAAACTGAACATTTGTTTGATGTCTTTGACATCTGCTTCACCCAACAAAACCTTCATACAATATTGGAATCCAAAAAGACATAGGTAGATCTATTTGACTCAAATGAAAATTAGTGGAAGAATTATGACCTGAAAACTACATAGCCCCTTGGGGTAGTTCTTTGTAAAATTACCAAGCTGTTTTGCTTTCTATTTAAAGTGTTTGACATCATAAAAGTTTTCATTTTATATAACAAAAAGCTGAGAAAGCAGTCTAAATAATTTTTAGGAGAAAGTATATATTTTTAATGGTAATGTTCTGAGCATGGTTACTCAGCATATAATTTTTTCTGAAGCTATAAAATTTCACACTAAATAATTGAAATGCTGCGACAAGTTGTTAATACTATATTGCCCTGTGAGACAGAGAGATTTAACTTTGTACCATCAGCAAGGGCTATAGTGATGTGCAACCACTGTGAAAAAAACCATGACACCAATCATTTGAGAACATAAAAATCTAAAAAAAAAAAACCGTGGAAATATCTCCCTAGTATAGAGCAAAACTTCTTAAATAAGTATATTAAGTAGACAATAGCTATAAATCAACCTTTAAGAGATAATCAGTCCCAGAGGATACAAGAAATACAAATAAAGACAGGAAATACCAATAAAGTTAGGAAAACAAAGAGCAAAGGACTATATTGATCAAGGCTAAAAATAGCTCAAAATGCCCTAAAAGAGAGATGAGAAGCAAGGGAAGACTTTAGTCAAAAGGAAGGAGAGTTTGTGCCCAAGAAGGAAAAGAGTAAGACTGACATTTAAATATAAGAAAGAGAAGAAACAATGTATCTCAAGAGATTGGATTTTGTGTTCGCCAATCACTGTACACATCTCTCATCTTCATCCTCAGCCCATTGCCGTTTGTCTTAGTGGCATTTTCTTTTCTGTGATACTCTCTCCCACACACTGCTATACACTCACCCCCATTTAACCCTGTTCTGTTTCCTGGCCACATACCCCATCAACTTTCTCACTTGTCTTTTCCCTGGAGCACTCAGAACCTTCTCCTTTATTATTATCAAGCCTCCACATACCTCTACTCTTTCACTTCAGTACATCTTCACCTCCTTATGTTGATTAAAAGCTTACTTCCTACAAATAACTCCCCTTCCTTTGGAGCATCCCCGAGGCCTTCCAGTCAAGATAGGGATGCAGTTTCAGTCCTTGACAAATCTTCCACTGACTTATCTCCTTGGCTTTAAATTTTTTTTTAAATTGATGACCTTAATATACAAACATCTGTATGTTTATCACCTTCCAGATGGTCCTCCGTATTCCAAGTTAATGGTTGTATTACTGAATCAAAATTTTTCTTTCTCCTTATCCATTTTTTTACATGACATCAACATTAATGGCCCATTAAACTGTCCTCAGAGTAACCCCATCTCTTTATATCTGGTGACCTTATTTTTCATTTCACCTCAACTACTCAGACATCATGAATTCATAATTATCAGGAGATGGTAACCTCCAAGACTCAAGCTCCAAATATTTGTGTAAAAGAAATGTCCAAAATGGTGAGTGGCTGAGTGCTATGGAATAGCATTGGAGGCTGGAAATACTTTGGTTCATTTTTCATAGTGGAGGTACTTAGCCTCAACTTTGTATATTTTTTAAAAATTCATCATCACTTTGTGTGAGACCACAAGAAGAGTAATTTATGTTGAGAAGTATGGAACTAAGAAGACAGAATGCGATGTCCAGTTGTCAATGCAGATTTCTTCTGTACGAGTCAAATTCGTACTGCAAATTTGCTTTTATAAATACCAGAGGAAGTAGAAGAAAGTAACGAACAATGAGAACTACCACAGGGGAATTAGAAAAGCTCCGTACACCCATCTACTGTGGTGTTTATGGTCAGGGTAACAAGTGAAATTGCACTGAAAATCACCACTATGTTGACAGTCTCAGGCTTTAAGTCTCTGTCTACATATGTCAGTCCTTCAACAGACAATCACTGGACAAGGGATCAAAACAGCTGATTAGGAGACAGCCAAAGAGGATTGGATGAGGAAATTAAAAGTGCTCATTTTGTCATTTCATAGACATTGGTCCTTCAACAAGTCATTTAATCTCTCTAAGCCACTAACCTTCTCCTCAACTGAAGAAGGAAATAATGCTACCTTCATCTTATTGGTTATGTGGCCATTTAATGAGATTATGTATTTGAAAATGCTCTGTAATTTACAAAGCTCTATAAAATAGATATACACATATTTGTTTTAAAATATTCCACGCCAGAAAACACATTGAGATTTCTTGATGAGACAACACTAATTTTTACAATGAGCCTATTTATACATTATATAAGAGGGGATTCTTACATATAGCAATAACCAGAACCATTCTGTGTTAATGCTCACTACATTTTATTGCCAAAGATAGAATTTTCCCTCAACTCCTGGGGTCTAACCTGTTTGAAATCTATACACCGACCACGTCTCTCAGACTTCTATATTGCTCATTCTTTACCTCAGCTGGTCTTTTCCCTCTTCCAACCTTGAATCCCTTGATTTCTTTCCTTTCCTTAGCTTGACTTCTCTCTTAAACCGCCATTCTGCTTCTGCATCCGCTGTCACCATTTCCTCACCTCACATTCAGTCCCTTCCACTCTCAAATAGTCAACTGTACCACTCCTAGCACTTTTCTCTGTAAAAATATAAATGACTCCCTAATTGTCTTACTCAATACCCTCTTTCTAGTACTCATGCTATTTGACTTAGCTGCAGGATTTAATTCTTCTTGAAACTTTCTCCTCACTTGACATTTATAACAATGAATAAAAACGAACTGACATTCACAGAGAAGAATGAAAGAGACTAAAATCTTTGAAATTCTCTTAAAATGTTAGTGGAATCTCTCAAATAATTTCCAAATTCCAGGTTCACTTTTCATATCAAATTTGAAACTTGAAATGCAATTTTTCCCCATACTCCCTGTCAAAATCCTCAATGTCTTCCAAGGTCCTCCTGGAATGTCACTTTCATCCTCAAAACTTTTTCTGACCCCATTAATCACTCCCTCCTCTATAATCCCAAATGTTTACTTTCAACATAACATATATCATAGCAAGAACTGTAGTGTTTTAATTGTGTATAAGTCTGCCTTCATAAGCTTATACAGAGATCATACGAATACAATGATTTCCACACTACAGAGATGCAAGAGTGGACTTTTAAAGAATATCAGAGTTCATTAATCTCCTATAATTTTCTAAACATTTTGTTATACAAAATCTACTAAAGTTATTGTAAGAAAATGAAGATATGAATCTTAAGACTGTTTTACAACTATTAAGCAACTGAGCAGGTTATTCAAAGAACTCTGGGATCATGAAATTTAAATACAAGGATTTTAAAGTGATCATTTTCACGAAAGTGAGTACAGTTGCTTCTAATAGTTTTATGACTTCATGACCAAATTAGAGTAAATAGTTGCTTCCACAAGCAGTGAGAAACAATTTTTTTCTGAAAAGTTAACTAGTTTGCTGGCTTTTAGTCAAAATCCTTCATGCACTACATTGAAGAATACACACCAGCAGGCTTATCATTCTGACTCTTGTGAACAAGAAACAGAGAGTGTGGAGGTTACATATCACGTTTAAGAATTTAGGTTATATAAGCTAGTGTAAATGACTGTCACATTGACTTGACACTTCAGGAATTTGGTCTGTTAAGTTCGTTTTGTACATAAGTGCTTTCATTGCAAATCAAGGTGGATTTCTTTCATGCCAGAAATCAGTTACCATCCATGTTTTCATTTATTGTAGTATGAAGGGGAAGATACAAGGACAAATGTCATAGAATACGATTTAATTACTTAAAAAAGAAACACCTTTGTTTTATTTTCTATCTTTAAAATGTCTGGGTTCTACTCATATTAGATCTATACTTACCATAAAAGTTTACAAAATAGTTTGGTCACTGCACTTTCAAAACTGTTAATCATGACTTTCTCATCGTATCCCAAAAAACAGCAATTAGGTTTTTCAGGTTCACTTTTCAACTTTTTGCCATACACTTTTATAAACTATTACATGGCTCTCTTCTCTCCTCCTTCAAAATGATTGTACGAATCACTTTGAATTTCCAAGTATGTTTTTGTTTAATTATATTAAATTAGATATTTATACCAACAATCCATCAAAATATTAAATTAATGCATGTAACTAACAAGCATGGATAAACTTAACTGACTTATAACAACGTTTTACAGACCAGCACAACAGCTTGTCTCTTCAGGGTTTAATAAACTGTACTTATCCACAGTGTCTGAGAAAAACAAAAGGCCCTGATCTATATTTATTATTTTTATAAGAAGTACATGAAAATAAATATATAAAAGTAAATGTGGGCTCTAGGTGTAGTCAGGAGGGAAATGTGTTACCTGACGTGATAACTGTGATAACTCTAATTGAAGTTCCATGAAAGACAAAGATACTTGGGTTTTTAGGTTCTAAAATAGGCCCGTTAAGAAAGCAAAATTATGCTTAAAGATTAATTAATAATGCACAAACATTATCAAATGTTGTAATGTTAAATTATAGTAAATTTAAATTTCACTAGGAATAAGCTAAGTTTCAGTTTTTCATTTTAAAGTTTTTGTTTAAAGAAGTTTGTGTTCATCTTTATAACTTCAAAAGTATTCATCTGCAGGTTATTTAAAGATCATGCATAAAACTGCCCACTAAGAGAATTCTTTTTAACAAAGTACTGTCACGTGATCAGTTAAAAGCAAATTCTTTGATAGTAGACACACTGGGTTCAAGCCCCAGTTCTGCCATTCATTGTGTGACTTCAGGAAAGCTTCTGACTCTCTCAAAGTCTGAATTCCCTCACTTGAAAGTAAGTGACCATAACAACTGCTTTTGGTGGCGGTTATGAAAATTACATGAGAGAGTAGATAGGTAGAGTGAGTCTCACTCAAATATTAGCTTATCAACGTGTCAGCACATTTACAGTTGGCTGTAGTTAATTTCCAGAATATAATGATTTAAGATAAGATAGTTTCATCATCTCAGTGTGTATTTTTGAAAAGGGCTCATGGTTTGCAGGGGTTTTCCAGTAGTTTTGCTGATTTGTTTAGATTTCTGTTTGTTTAATTTATATTTAACATGAAGACTAAGTTTGTATGACTAGGTATCTGGATCATGTGGGAACATTGAAACAATAAAGATGTGTTTTTATTTTTAAAACCTGTTTATATCTATTACTATTATTTTTGTCATTTATTACTTATTTCAGCACCAGTGAATTAATATTAATTCATCCCCAATGAAGAAGTACTGTATTAGAAGAAACATTGCAATAAATACTTGCAAGTATTTTAAGAAATATTGTTTTTGCAAGAAGTATTTGAGAGACCAACTTGAAAAAATGTAAAGAGAAGTATCTTTTTAAAAAATATAGGTTTAGGTCAAGGAAGATACAGTTAAAGTATTTGGAATGAGTTCAAGAGTTTTGGTGAAATAAAAAACAATTAGACAGCTGAGACTCAGTTTGGAAGTGTCAAAACCATTAACCTTAGTGTATCCATTTTTATGGGTTAATTAAAATATTTGCTACCATGAAAAAGAGAAAAGTATATGTTCTCTTAGAGTTTCTTAAGAACTGAAATTATGGGAACAACACTGGTGTATTTATTGTGCAAGAACTATGTTGGACATTGATTACTCAGGAGAGCCCCGTAGATATTAGCCCATGTCTTATAAATGGCACCCTGAAGTTCAAAATGGCCAAGTAGCTTGCCCAAAGGTCACGGAGCTGGTTATTGAAGCAGCCAGAATTAAAACTCAGGTTTTTCTAAGCCAGAAGCCCTTCTCAGTACTCTTTGGCTATCTGATAACATGATTCTGAAAGTGAGAATCCTGAGTGTGAAAGCTAGAGTCCTGGAATATGAAAAGTTAAAGAGCTGAAGAAGACTTTTGTGTTTTATTCAGATATTTTTCCTTAAAATTGGTTGTAATTTATGATGTGAAGTTCAAGAGATTACATAATATTCAAACTTTGTCTATTTTGATATGTTTCAAACCCTTGTGAACCAGGACTCCAATATTAGTATCAACTAGGTATGCATTCTGAATTGTGATACGTTGGCTCAAAACCTGGACTTTTAACCAACCCTCATTCAATGACTTTCTAGACATAAATACTTATTCAACTGGATTGAATATATTAGGCAGATATTTATAACAGTAAAGAAAAGAGGTTTTCTCAACAGTAAGACTCTAGAAAATCAACACGGTCGACTATACTATTTTTTAATTATCCAAAATTAGTATAAAGTCTGTATTATAATTCCCTAATACCTCACTTTACATTTGGAGAACTTTCAGCCCTCTTTCTAAGTGTTTGATATTATGAATAACTCTAATATTGATCAGGTTTTTCCTAGACTTTCCTAGATAGACAAGTGGAGAAATTTCTATATATAAACTATTATACATAGTTTCATTGACATAATATAAATAAAACATATCCTAACCCTGTATGAGTTTTTTGGTAATTTTTTACTAATTTCTTTTGAACAACCTCAGTTTTACTATAAAGAATTCACTCTTGAACATTTCAATTAACTCAATTAATTGTCATTTTTAAAAATCACCTCAGAGAATATTTGAATAGGAAAGATGGCTACTGCAGTTTGTGAATGACATAGGCAGTGTAGCCACGAGTAGTTCATTCCATCCTTCATCATTCGTTCTCCAGGGTACATTAACAGGGTCTTTCCACGAGCTTGGTTACAGTTTTAAAAGGAAATAATTCTAGGAAGAATATATTTTTGAAGCAATTCCTGTCTTCTTTTTATCACTCAAAGCTCCATGCCTCAAGGGCAACTTTATCTAAGGATTCAGCGCTAGATCCAACTATATGAAATGGTCTTGCTGCTTAAGCAAATGAGGCATTAAGGCTGTTTTGTATTCCTGTGGGCGATCACTGTTCATACTGACAGTGCAGCCGTGCCTGCTGCTTAAAATGAAGGTTGGATGGGCGGTTTGGAAAGGGATTGCGTGGGTGCACCGTAACGAATCTGTTTCATCTTTGAATGACTCCATATGCTCTTGTAAAGCTACCAAATCTTTCACTTTGCTCTTTTTTCTTCTTCTTTTAATGCCAAGATGAATTGATCCTGGATTGCTGTTCCAAAAGCTGACACCACTGAGTATGAAGGTGTCATTGTAAAATGAACCATCACAAATTCGTAATAAATAACCTCCACAGATAGTTATAGTTTTTGACATTTAGATATAGACTTATCCCCAGCGAAGGAAGCTTCTTTAATCCATGCATGCTAAGGGGAATAAGAAATAAAAAATAGTTTGAACAAAAGGTTATTTCATTTGGCATAAATATATTTTATTCTGTGCTACATTGAGCAATCACATCACATGCCTTCAGTACTTTCATCTGCCAGGAAAATGGGAAAACAAATGATCTGAGATCAAATCATTATTTCTGTATCTCTACAAGAGTATGAATGGTCTTAGAACTAAAGTGTGTAGTGCTACCTGGGGTAGATTTAAGATCTGACCTCCATGAAAACTTCCTTGAAATAAGTTGTGCCCAGGAAAAAAAGTATAAACCCTGTAGAACAGTAACTAAAATACACCAAGGGAATTGTTTCAGACTGATTCCTTAGTAAAAATCAAAATATCGCAGGAACCCACTTTCTAGATTTGAGTGGGTAATGATTAATAAACAATTTTATATTTTATGACCCTGTTGAAGAAAAAGAACATGGAATTTGAGCTCTGATGTTCATTACAATTTATATTATCTTGAACAAAAAAAAATACCATTTTGTTAAATTCAAGATGAACTTTTATCTCTTTACAAGCTGAATAAAAACTTCTCAATGGGTTTTGCTTCAAAAATGTAAAATGACTGCAGATTTAAGGCATTTTATCAATTTATATTCTACACGAGTATCCTGCAGATTTAGAAGGTGCATTAAGTAGTCTGACATAAAATTTGGTCTTATATCTCTAGCTGTGAGCAACTTCTATATGGTATTCATTAACCGACTTCATTAGAGTATTCCCAGACAACAGATGTTCTATGCCATCTTAATGTGTTATTAGACTTTTATTATTAAATTGATTCTTATTTCTCCAAATAATTACTAATAATGTAAAATTTTCAAAAAGTTTTAACTCTGGATATATCTTGCTCAATGGAATTGAACTTGTCATACATAAATTGATTTCTGATATGAATAGATTCCATACACAAAGGATGCCTAGATTTAAAAGAACCCTGCATTTGGATCCTTTTATAAAACATATAATTATTTTCCATAGTGATTATGAATTTGGATATTTATCTGTTTAGTTTATCTAAAATTGAATGAATCAGAATATCTAAATTTCATTCACCTACTCTTCTCTGGCCCAGTCCATTACCAGATCCTGTTGATGGTACTGCATATCTTTATCAAATCCATCCAAAAAGGGAAAAGCATCGAATAACAAATACACATATACTCAGCAGTCCGCTTAAGATCAGAATTACAAACAGAAAGCTTTGACTGCAGTCTTACCTGACCCTACTCTCCTTTTTTTCCCTATAGGTAACCTCTCTCCTACCATGCATGGTTATAAACTTATTAATTTATAAATTTAATAAATAAGTAACTTAATAAAAAACTTTAAATTTTGATAAAATAAATTTGATTTATAAATGTTTATAAATTTATTAATGCATTCATAAGTAACATATTGTACCTTTTAAACAGTGTATACCACTTTGCAACTTCATTACTTTCAACATTGTATTTTTGTTGTTGTTTTGTGTATACCACTTTGCAACTTCATTACTTTCAACATTGTATTTTTGAAATTTATCCATGTTCTATATGGATAGATCTACTTCATTTCCCTTAGCTGCCATGCAGTATTCCAATGTAAGAATGTGTTAAAATGTGCATATTATTTTTTTGATGGGTGCTTGTACTGCTTGCAACTTTTTGCTATTACTATAATGCTAAAACGAACATTGTTGTACACATCTTCTTTGGTAAGTGTAGAAGAGTTTATCTGAGAAAACATACCTGCATTGAAAACACTGAGTTTATGGCAAGCACATCTTCAACATTATTGGCAAACATCTTCCTATGTATCAATTGGCACTGCCTCAGCAATTTATGAAAGTAAACTGCTTATTTGTGTTGTGTACCCATGTGACAGATACTACTCTAGACACTGAGTATAAAACAGTAAACCAGATATATAAAACTTTCTACCTCAGCAGGGTTTGCATTCAAATGTAGGCAGAAAAGAAATAAAGCACATTAATATGTCAGATGGAAAAAGTTCTATAACAAATTTTTCAAAAATTTATATGGAACCATAGACCCAAATGGCCTCAGCTATTTTAAGAAAGAAGAAAGTAAGAGGGATCACAACACCTGATATCAAACTATATTACAAGGCCACTGTAATCAAAACAGACTGACACTGACATAACAACAGACAATCTGGTTCCAATAGACCAATGGAACAGATTAGAGAACCTAGAAATAAACCCATGTCAATACAGTCAGTTAATATTAGACAAAGGGGGCAAGAACTAAAATGGGGTAAAACTAGCCTCTTCAATAAATCGTGTTGGGAGATCTGGACAGCTACATGCAAAAAAATGAAACTAGACCACCAACTTACACCATACACCAAAATAAACTCAAAATGGATAAAAGACTTAAATATAAGTCACAACACCATAAAAGTCATAGAGGAAAACATAGGCAGGAAAGTTTCAGGTATTCTACACAGCAATATTTTCACCAATACTTCCCCTAGGGCAAAGGATATAAAGGAAAGAACAAACAAATGGGACTTCATCAAAATAAGAAGCTTCTGCACAGCTAAAGAAAACATCAGCAAAACAAAAAGGGAACCAACCATATGGGAAAATGTATTTGCCAATGATGCCTCAGACAAGAGTTTGATCTCTAAAATATATAAGAACTCACATGACTCCACACCAGGAAAACAAACAATCCAATTTAAAAATGGGCAAGTGACCTGAACAGACACTTCTCCAATGAGGGTATACACAGGGCCCATAGACACATGAAAAATGCTCAACATCACTAGCCATTAGATGCAAATTAAAACCACAACAAGATACCACTTTACAACAGTCAGAATGGGCATCATTAATAAATCAACAAACAACAAATGCTGGCTAGGCTGTGGAGAAAAGGGAACCCTAGTACACTGTTGGTGGGAATGCACACTGGTGCAGCCACTACAGAAAAGTTTGGAATTTCTTCAAAAAGCTAAAGGTGGAACTGCCTTTCGATCTAGCAATACCACTGCTGGGACTATACCTTAAGAATCCTGAATCACCAATTCAAAAGAACCTGTGCACCCCAATGTTCATAGCAGCATTATTTATAATAGCCAAGTACTGGAAACAACCTAAGTGCCCATCAATAAATGAGTGGATCAAAAAATTGTGGTACATTTACACAATAGAACACTATGCAGCAGAAAGAAAGAAAGAACTCCTACCCTTCGCAACAGTATGGATGGAACTGGAGAGCATTATACCAAGTGAATAAACCAGGCAATGAAAGACAATACCATATGATCTCACCTATAAGTGGTACCTAATTAACAAAACAAACAAATGAGCAAAATAGAACCAGAGACTTAGAAATAACAAACTGACAGTGACCAGAGGGAGGGGAGAGGGGGATAATGGGAGAAAGAAGGGGAAGGGGCAAGCAAAGCCATATGAATAGAGGACCCATGGGTACAGCAATACTGGGGGATTGACTGCAAGAGTGGGGGATGACGGGATGGGGTGGGCAATGGGCAGAAAGGCAGGACAACTATAACTGAACAACAATAAATTAAAAGAAAGAAAGGAAAAAGTTCTATAGATAAAATTAAAGCAAGGATGAGGGATAGAAACTCCTGGGGTAGGAGACACAGTTATAGAAAGATTGGAGAAAATGACATTAAGAAAGTGATGTTCAAGGACCCATGGAAAAGCCAAAGGGGGTTAAGATTGAGGGTGGGAGATGTGGATGGGTGGGGCAGGGGAAAATGGTGGGAAAATGGAAACAACTGTATGTGAACAATAATTTAAAAAAAGAAAATGCAAAAAAAAAAATCAACCAGCGAATGCATAAAAAAAGAAA
Source organism: Mormoops blainvillei (assembly GCA_004026545.1). Lineage (NCBI taxonomy): Eukaryota > Metazoa > Chordata > Mammalia > Chiroptera > Mormoopidae > Mormoops > Mormoops blainvillei. The sequence goes on along the minus strand of PVJD01006030.1, from coordinate 37,103 downwards.
GTGATATTTGAACAAAAAACTATAGGAAATGAGGGGGAAAACCATACCTCCTCACTAATTACTTGCTTTTTAATTTGTGTCAAGTAAAATGGAAATGAAAGTTGTCTCATTGGAATTTTTATGGGTTTTTTGTGAGATTGAGCATATTTTTATGTTAGTTTTTCATTTTGGTTTTCTCTTTGTTTATTAATATCTTAACCCATTTTTATACCAGGTTGCTTTCCTATTTCTTATTGAATAATAGAGTGCTTTTTATATTTTAGAGATCTTATTCCTTTGTTGTTTTATGTGTTGCAAATATCTTCCACTATTTTCTGGTTTAACTCTTCACTTTTTTCATAATATCTTCTCGTGCACAGAATTTCTAGTTTTATTGTCATTTCTTTTATTGAATTTATCAGTCTTTTCCTGTATGGATTGTACTTGTGTCTTGTTTAAGAAAGCCTTCTCTATACTAAATATTTTTCTAAGTACACTTATTTTTGTTTGTTTTTTTCATTTGATCTTTAACCTATTCAGAGTCTATTTTTATATATGGTGTGAGGTAGTCATCCAATTTTAAGGAGTTTTTTCTTAATGTGAATAACAAATTACCCTGTCATCATGGTTACTTTTTTAAGCACAGACTATATTTCCACTTGAAGAGAGAATTTCTTGACTATTGTTACTGTTATATCCCACTGTTATGTATGCTATCACACCCTATAATTTTCCTTCTTAGAACTGAAGATGATTTAGAATAATTGGTTATTCATGTAATTTTTGTTTAATTTCTAGTTTCACTAATGCAAGAGTTTTTTTGACTTCTTGGTTTCTTGAAACCAGTAGTCTACCTTCTGGGAGAATCATAAGTCAAAATTAGGGGAAGTTTTCCATTTGATAAGAATTCTCCAATGTTTTTGTGGGTATTTTTTAGAGTTGGAACTCAGCATGCAGTAATCTTTTCCTTCTTAATAAAAACTATGAGTTTATTTCTGAACCAGTCACTTGCTGCAACCTTGAGTACTTTAATGTTTCCAGAATTCTGAGCTACCCGTTTAGGACATTTTTAATCTTCTCCTTGATAGTGTTTCCTCTTTTTCATTTTTTACCTATATAAAAATAGCTGAGGAATTGAGGTGGCATTCATAACTTTAACAAACTGAGTTCTTACATGGGAAATTCATTTATTTATTCACTCCTTCAACACATAGTTACTGAGTGCCTAATATTTTACAGTCATTCTTCTAAGCAGTGGAAATAAAATAGTAAAAAAGAAATGTAAAATCCCTACAGTGATAAGGCTTACATTGTTCCAGACAGCTACATTATTTTTAATATATTTTATTTATTATGCTATTATAATTGCCCCAGTTTTCTCCCTTTGCCCCCTCTACATAGTACCCCCCCATTCCCTCTAGCAATTCACCCCCTTAGTTCATGTCCATGGGTCATACATGTAAGTTCTTTGGCTTCTCCATTTCCTATACTGTTCTTAACATAACCCTACCTATTTGTACCTACCAATTTGGACTTCATAATTCATGCACCTTTTTCCCATCTCTTCCTTCCCCCTCCCAACTGATGACCCTACAAATGGTCTCTATACCTATGACTCTGTTTCTGTTCTGCTTGTTTGCTTAGTTTGTTTTTTAGTTCAGTTGTTGATAGTTGTGAACTTATTGCCCTTTTAATGTTCACAGTTTTGATCTTTTTCTTAAATAAATCCCCTTAACATTTCATATAATACTGGCTTGGTGATGATGAACTCCTTTAGCTTTACCTTGTCTGGGAAGGACTTTATCTGTCCTTCCATTCTAAATGATAACTGTGCTGGATAGAGAAATCTGGGCTGTAGGTTTTTGCTTTTTAATACTTTGAATACTTCTTGCCAGTACCTTCTAGCCTGCAAAGTTTCTTTTGAGAAATCAGTGACAGCCTTATGGGAAGTCCTTTGTAGGTAACTCTCTGCTTTTCTCTTGCTGCTTTGAAGATTCTCTCTTTATCTTTAACTTTTGGCATTTTAATTATGATATGTCTTGGTGTGGTCCTCTTTGCATCCAACTTGTTTGGAAATCATTGTGCTTCCTGGACTTGTATGTCTATTTCCTTCACCACATTAGGGAAGTTTTCTTTCATTATTTTTTTCAAATAAGTTTTGAATTCCTTGCTCCTTCTCTTCCCCTTCCAGCACCTCTACAATTTGAATGTTGATACTCTGAAGTTCTCCCAGAGGCTCCTTACCCTATCCTAGTGGGGTTTTTTCTTTTTTGGATTCTTCTTTTCTCTTCTTGCTGTTCTGACTGAATGTTTATTTCTTCTTTATGTTCCCAATCATTATTTGAAACTCAGCTTCATCCACTACACTGTGGATTACCTATGAATTTTTCTTTATTTCAGTTAGTGTAACCTTCATCTCTACTTGCATCTTTTTTATGCTATTGAAGTACCCAAATGAGTTCCTTGAGCATCCTGATCACCAATGTTTTGAACTCTGCATAAGATAGATGGCTTATCTCCAGTGTGTTTAGTTCTTTTTCTGGAGTTTTATTCTGTTCTTTCATTTGGGTCATGTTTCTTTGACTCCTCCATTTGGCAGCCTCCCTGTGTTTGTTTCTCTGTATTAGGTAGAGCTTCTTGACTCCCTGCCTTAGTAGTGTAGCCGACTGGCCTACTGTAGAAACATGCACCAGTAAGTCTGATGGGGCAGAGCCTCAGGTAATCTCCAGGGTGGGGCAACCCATGTGAAACAGGTTGATGGCATCTCAGATATGGTGTCACCACTCTGTGTCCTTGCGTGGGGCATGGTTGCTGCCTTGCCTCTGGAGTTTTGTCCAGGAGGAAGCTATCTCCTGACATTCTCCCTGAGCCAGACACTTCAGTTTCTCCCTATATGTCACTGATGCCCTTCCAGCTGCTACCCCAGTGCCCGAGCCCAGAGGGAGTAAGCCTGCATAAGTCCTAAGACTATCACAGGCCCTTTAATAGGAGACCCCCAAGAATCCCGCAGTTTCCTTTGCCCCCCCTCCAATTCCTACTGGCTTTTATAGCCAGAAGTTATGGGGACTTATCTTCCTGGCACTGGAACCCCAGGTTGTGTTGTCTGGTGTGGGGCTGTGATCCCTTACTCCCAAGGTATCCCTCTCAATTTTTATCTACCACATGTGGGTGTGGGACCTCCCTTTTGGGGTCTGCGTACATCTCTGCTTCTCCACCCCTCCTGCCCATCTGGGTGACTGTCACTTCTTTAACTCCTCGGTTGACAGACTTTCATATAGCTCTGTTTTCTGATGATTCTGGGTGATAGTTGTGTTGTAGTTTACTTGTAATTTTTGCTGTAGTTATATGAGGAGGAGAGCCATGTTTACCTATGCCTTCATCTTGACCAGAAGTCTCCAGACAGGTACATTATTAAAGAAAGAAAATGACTATTCATATAATGTTAGTAAGCAAAGCAAGCAGGGTCATGGGACAGAGAATGACAAGAAGGGCGCTATTTTAGATAGGGCTACCCAGTGAGATGGAGAAAAGAGATAAATCTTAGAACAGGAGGTTCACTCTGTTTTACTTTACAGAGCTCAAGAGCAAATCTGACTGAACAGTTCCCATTTACTTAGATTGAAGTTTTTCACTCTAAGTTGTCATTTAACTAATTCACTCCTGTTCTTTCTCTCCCCTTCCCACACAACTCTATTTTCTTCATCTATACATTTTCATAAGTTATACTGAATCCTCAGCCTGTTTTGGTATCTATATACTTTGCCATTTTTTCTACCTTCTTACTTTAAATAATGCTCATTAGCATACACTATATAATTCTGTGCATCTGGAGTTAAATGTGCATATACTTGGGTGTACAAAAGGATATGTACCTACACATATGGGCAAGAAAAAGAGACAGAACTTTGTATACGTTCACACATGCACTGAGGATAAGAGATAAGAAAATGATTAGGAAACGACTATGCTGAACATTTCTAAATGTTCCAAAAATAATTATTTACTAAAATTGAATTTTCATTGCAAAGCCAAAAAATAATTGAGGCCAGAGTTCAGAAAAGTTCCTCCTGGTCATCAGTGGCCAATCTGTAATTTGTGAGCAAACCATTCAACAGATTATGGACACATAATTAAATACTTTAACACTACTGTCAACTGAATATATTATGTACTTAAACAACCCTGGCTAAAAGTATGATAATTTTAATAATGGGGTTAATTTTACACTGGTTATACTCAATGCAGCTTTTAAATTATCTGTTTAAAATAGATGGCTATTACTACCTGTATGAGTACTTTCAACTTTTAAAATTAAGTACATACTTAAAGATTAACAAGTTAGCTCTCTTTCTCTAATACTAGGCTTTTTTCCATGACTTATCTACTGAATTTCTCTTCAATTTCAATATGAATTTAAAAGCTATTGCTCAAACTCAGACATTTGCATATACACAACAGAACTTTACAAATGTATTCAACAAAAAGATTCTTGGATCAATGTAATATTTTACCTCTAGATTAAGACTAATAAAATCTAATTAGAGTCAAAATAAAACTGAAGTTCATTTTACCTATATTTAAGGAGTATGCACTGAGAACTATTCAGTCTCCACCAGATAAAGGAGTCTTTACAAAGTGCTTTATCAGCTTCAATAATTAAAAGCTTTCCTGCTAACTATTCAGTGAGAGTTTTCTTTATAGCTCTGCTTTGCAGTCAGTTCTTCCGATCTCTTCCTTTGAAAAGTCTAATTAAAGTGGAAAACATTTTTTCTACTCATTTTGTTTTTGCCATATTGGACATAGATATGAAAATAACTAATTAAATGACAACGCTGGCTTTTTTTCATTCTTGTCCTGTTGGGACTTTATGGGAGAGTAGGAGGAGGTTTATTTTTTCAGGTTTAGTTTTTGAAGTTGAATTTTTATTGTCACTTTTTTAGTGTTAAATTTCTTTGGGGTTAACAGATGTAATAATGATAGTTTTCTCCCTGATGCCCATATTGATGCTGTAATAAGTTTTTTAGAAAAATTCACTAGTGAAGAATTGAAACTGAACCCCTTTGAGTATAGTTTAAGCACTGTTACATTATCTTTTAAAAATATATTTGCTGTAGTGTTAAAATTTGAATGAAGTTTGCCATTTTCCTATCTCCCTGAAACAATTATTTCCATTTTTCTGTGTTTATTTCCATCTAAATTTATAAACATATTTCTTAAGATCATAATTATATGATGTTTCTGGTTTGCAGTGTTTTGGCTCCTTATTCCAATTATAAATTCTAGCCAGTAAGTGTCTCTGATAAGGTTACTTGTATCTTTTATAGAATCAAGTTCTGGGATAAAGAATCCTAAAAAGTTATTTTGATGGTTAGATTGGAGGGCAGTTGAAAGGTTAAAACAATTCAACCATAATTCAATGAGAACATTCCAGACATTGTTACTTGCTCTCTTGGGGGAATTACAATTATACAGTAAGAGACAGATATATGCAAGTGACTGTGCAATATAAAAAAGAGTTGTTGGTTGTTAATATAGAGAGCAATGTATTTCAGAAATACAGTGCTTTGTAGTTGAACCATTAAAGACTTCTGTAAGATTTCAAATAAAATACATATAGATGTGTGCTTATGTATGTGCACCTGTATGCATTTCCAAGGGGGAAGCTTTATAAATAAAGTTATGGAGACAAAAATGACATTTCAATCATGTTCAGACATGGAGAAGGAAGAGAGGCATTTTAGAATTTTACCAGTGGTTTTATATCAGTTGAGGAACTACTCGAACAGTCAGACCACTGAGAATAATTATTCTAAATAAAATAACAACTGTTGAAAACTACTGCATACTCAAAGTTCCAATAATTTAATGGTCAGAAATCTTAAGTTGATGTGTTTTAGAAAAAAACAAGGATTACCTTCCTATATGGCATATTTTGCTTTAATGTCATTCTAAGTTCCACGAGATCAGGGACCTTTCTTTTCTTGTTCATTTATTTATCCAAAGCACTTAGAACAGTACCTCATAGAACCTCATAGAGAGTAGGTACTCAATAAATAATTGTTAGACATATTTTGAAATTCCACATACAGTCTTAGTTTCAACCCATGCCTGATGGTCAATCAATAGAAATTAAGACAACTGGTCACACTCATGGACTGAATTCTTAAAAATGGGTCCATCGGAGTCAATGCAGTGCAGAGAACAAAACACAAAACTGGAAGTCAGGACACAGATTATACTGACAATAACCTGCTGTAAAACGATGGTCCAGTCGCTTAACCTCTCTAATACCCCCATTTGACTAACATCTTCCTGGTTCTCAAATTCTATGACTCTGTTCTCAGACTCACGAATAACTCTTAAAAGTTCATAGAAGGCTACATCAGCTTTTTCTTCATCAAACTGACCTTGTGCTAAAGAGAAATCATAGCAGATCATGGAAGGTTAAATGAGAACATATAAAAATTATTTGAAAACCTTTGGATGATAATATTTATAGAAAGTTGAAGAGAACTTGACAAGTGCATTTAGTTATGTAATATTTTTCTTTCCCAGAGTTTTCAACTTGGATAAAACATTGCAAATATTTCAGGTTAACATGTGCACTTAAAGGAGAAAAGAATGATTGAGGTTTATTTCCTTCCCTACAGATCTAGCCAAATTCGTTTTATGTTGGATTGAACCTACTCACCCCAATCTTGTAAGTTTGACAAGATAAACAGAAGAATTTAGTGCAAATTTGTGTGGATTAAACAACCGCAAGGTTTTAACACATTATTTTTTTGTTAGTCTTCCTCCCTTTCCTTTCCTTCCTTAGAACAAAACCAGAAGACAGTAGCAAAATGTATTGCAAGCTAAGGTAGTTGTTTTCTTAAATGTGAAAGACAGCTGAATTCTCCAAAACCTAGTCTTTTCATAAATGAAGCAAATTTTTTTCCTTGCTCCTATCACAGCTACTAAGGTATTTTTTATTTTCATTCTCCATTTATAGTAGGGATATTTCCACATGCAAGGCAGTGTTACCATAAATCTTGAGGTGACAAAAAATTATAAAGAATCAGATCCACGGGGCAATTCAGATTCTACCACAAGGCTTGTAAGTTTTACCACACATTTAACAGACAGACACAAGTACTAATAATGATGATGTCACACCCATCTATCACTAGACCTAAAAGCAAATATTAGAGGTGACACCCTCAACCTGACTCTAATAATCTGGGAAGGACTCACAAAAAGCCAGGTTACTAACCCACAAACACTGTTCAGTTTGCCATGGGCAGTCAGTTTCAGCAGACAGGAAAATCATCTTTTCTTGGACATTTCTGCACAGCCTGATTGGCTCCCTGATGTTTCCCATTCGCGCCCAGCTGTTCTTCCCCTCCCTCAATCAAAACTGCAGATTTTTCTCCCTGGTCTCAGCTGCTGTCTCTGTTCCCCAAATCACATGTTTCACTTCCTGCCACCCTACGTTATTCTTTGGTGAAGTCTGTTTTACCATAGGGTCATTAAAGATCAAATCTCTTAGGAGAAAGTCTACCCTGTTTCTGAGTATAACATTTGGTTTTAATGATACAAAAGAACAAAGTCCGATAGTTGGTTTGGAGAGTTAGATTGCAGCAAAAATGACTGCAGGAAGACAAAAGGTACATAAAAAGAACTTCCCATTGCAGGCACTTATTTCCCTAGTAGCAGCCCTCTATCTTATCCTAAATAATGGGCAAACTCAATCAACTTTTGGTGCAATATTAATGAGGGTAGGGAACAATGATTTGTTTCAGTCAAGTCCTCAGATGGTCTAAAAACCTTATATTAATCTCCTGTATTGAAATTTTAGACCAAACATGCTAAAGGCTTGTATATTTTGCTAATTTAATTTTATCTCCTTTTATTTCCTCTGTTCATCCTCTGAACAACATAATAATTAGTGAAATGATCAGGAAGTAAGTATAGAACAAGAGGGAGGCAAATGGTCACAGAGACTTCTTGGGTACTTTCTGTGCAAAAGGCACTGTACAGAGAATTTAGAATATATTGGAATCAGGCACCTGGATACTTCACAAACATCATTAAGTAGACCCAGCTTCTGAAAGCAAATGCGGAACACTTTTCTTTAAGATATTGTTTAGTCACATAAGAAACAGCCAAATGTGACCTTTCTCTCTGTTGATCAAAATCAAAAGGCAAAAAAGAGAAAATTTCACAACTTCATAATAACCTTGTAAGACACAGTGTTCCACTTAAACATACGTTACCTCAAAAATCTCTACAACTGCTGAGATAAATGATACCCCTGATGGGTTTATAGGCTTCTTTGAGTGCTTTGTGTTTACGCACCATAGCAAGACCAACATAATTGTTTTGTTTTTTTTTTTTACTCTCCATGAACTGTGTCTGGGATTTACAGAGTAAACACAGGATATAATGTTTACATCCAGAGATTTCCCAGTAAAGCACACTTTAAGTTCTTTATCATTCCCCTTATTTTAAAGTTCAGATCATTGTGATTATATTTCATTATTTATTGAAACCTTACAAGAAGCCCAAGACTGTTTTCAATGATTGATGACAATGAAACTTTGTTGAGTCTTAAATTTTGTAATGTGTATTTCAGAGGTCTTTCTCCATATATTTTATAGGCTGCAGTGGTATTCCTCAACCTAACAAAATGATCTTTGTAGCTCTTACAATTAGGGCAGTCAAAAAGAGACAGAATATAACAAAACAAATATGTTGTGTAATGGATAGATCAAAGTGTTGATAAAATCTGAAGGTATTTTTCATAAATGTGATTCTCTGGATTCCATAATTGGAAGTTGGTCACTGGGCTGTCTGGAAGTAATCACTACGCACTAAAAAATTTTATATTTTAGGAAAATATATTTAACAACTGCCAAATATTCAGATATAATAAAGGAGATAGTTTTAAGTTCTAGGATTTGAAGTCAGGAAACGTGGATTCAAATCCTAACTGCTGAGATATTGATCTCACCAAGTCTTTATGCCTCCGTTCTTTTCTCTATAAGATGGGGATAATAATGATATCTACTCTGTATGATTGCTGTGAGTACTCAATAAAATAATATATATAAAATACTTCCTAGCAGAGAACATCAAATTGTAAAGGGTTCAATACAATCAAATCATAAGGATTCAAAAAAAGCTAATCATAAGGACTGGGGAGGATCAAGATGGTGGAGGAGTGAATGGAAGTCACACTGACCTCCTCCCAGGACCAGTCTAGAATTACAACTGAATTGTGGAGAAACCACCCAGAAAAAAACAACTGAACAATAGTGAGAGAGAAGCCTTATAACCTCGGACAGACAGGAGACTCAGATCAGCACAACCTGACTAGTAAGGAGTATGGCAGAGATGTGAGAAGTTGGCTGGGCACCCTTGGGCAGCAGCTCCAGAGGGATATCTAAGCAGCCAGTTGAACACCCCCTAAGAAGAACGGGGTCTAAACCATAAGCAGGGATCCCCAGCCTACAGCACCAGAGCCCAGAAAGTACACAGATAACAGCCAGCTGCGAAAACTGGCACGGCCACTCTCTGCCAGAGGCGGGCGGATGGAGACTGAAAGAGTCATTTAAAAGTCCAACACAAAAATTTTCAATTGCAGCCCTTACCCTGGGCTCCGGCAAAGGTGGGGGCAGACTGGGCTAGAGATGCTTGAGAAGAGACTGAGGACAGAGGCTTCGGAGAGAGAACTGAGAAAGTAGCCACCGGGATCCTGGTGCTGTGTCATCCCCCAGGCAGCAGCAGCCACCTTGCTCAGACAGGCCACTCCCCTGAGCAGCAGCCTGAGGGGAAACAATAGCCCCACCCCAAGGAGAGATTCTGCCCTGGCCCTGTGGTGCCTAAGGCTGACTGCTGAGTGCAGAGTGGCAGCCACAGACAGTAGATCCCTGCAAAGAGGGGGCAGAGTGAACTAGAGACACTTGAGGAAAGACTGGGGATGGAGACTTTGGGGAGAGGACTGAGAGAGTAGTCCCCAGGATCCTGGTGCTGAATCATCCCCCATAAGGCAGCGGCCATCCAGCTCACACAGACTGCTCACCACTGAGCAGCAGCAGCCTGAGGGGAAACATTAGCCCCGCCCCCAGGAGGGACTCTGCCCCACCTATGGAGCTTAAGGCTGACTGCTGAGCCCAGAGTGACTAGGTTAACAACTGAATGCGACGGCCACAGACAGGAGATCCCCAGAAGTACTGCCTAAGGTCAGGCAGGGTCAACATCTGACTTCACTAGAGGTGGATCCAGAAAGAAAAAGTAGTAAATACTAGGGGTTACCGAGATGAAATCCACTGCGGTCTTCTCCATGATTTGCAATATTTTCTTTACTACATAGCTTTTTAACATTCATTTCTTGTCCATCAAGTTGGTGCATATTAAGCCACTAGACTTTATACTATAGTTTATTTCTCTCCTTTCTTATGATAGTCTTAATCTCTTTACAGCCTTATTAATACTGGTTCATTTGCTGTTGATAATGGGATTGCAGGGGGCATTATTTTTGCCCCCTGACTAGAAACTACTGAATAGAAACCATTGTTTCAGAATCTTAGTATTACCAAAAGCATCACCTAAGAGCTACTTAGTAATTTTTTGAAAAATGGATAAGTGAATTATTAAATGCATAAATATTAAAGCCATTTCTTCAACTGACCTTGAAAATTGATATTGCAAATATTTAACAGTACGTTATAAACATAGAGAAATTAGAACGATGGCATAAACCCACAAAAATGAGGCACAAACCGGGCAGAGTAAGGTACGGACCAGGCAGAGTCAGCATGGGTGCGTGGATGTCCGTTATAAACAATCAGTTGGGGTCATACTAACTAAATATTAGACATAGGCGAAGCCCAAGTCATTCAATTCCATTCAAAATATTTACTCTCAAAAAAGAAAATCAGTAACTATGCATAGTGTTAGATGCTAACTAGATTTATTGTGGCAATCATTTTATAATAAATACAAATATTAAGTCATTATATTTATACACCTGAAACTAATATAATACTTGATTCTATCTCAGTTTTAAAAGTATTTATTTTCAATGAGTTTTATGAATATTAGTGTCCCCCAAAGTATATAAACATACCTCCACAACAACGAGTACATTCCATAGTTTGACTAGTAGACCAACGTAAACAACAGCAAATATGATTACCTGCCCTTTGTGTGTCAAAAATTCCATAATAGCAAAAATCCCTAGTTGAACAAGTCATAAGTCTTGTCTTCTGGGAATCGTAGGCTATATGGAATATTCTCAGTTCTTATTCCATCAACCAAAATAAAAGACTAGCAACCAATTAAAACTGAGCACCTTTTTCACAATGTCTGTGATTTGATTTATCTTTCTGAAGGGAAAGTCCATTTTAAAGAACTTACTACCACTACTTGCAAAATTCTTTCAACAGATCATTCCCTCCACTACAATAAGCCTCATTGCTGAAGACAGTTTCAGGCTATAAAATGAGCTGCTGTTGAAATGTAAACAATTAAGACATGGTATAAATTTAAAAGAATCAAAATGGATCCTATAGAAGTTTTGCTCTCATCCGAACTCACTTTGCTTGCATACTTCTGTAATATTTAAAAAGGACAAATATCCCTGACTTTAACGACCTCCACCCCCCCATGCTATTTCAAAGAAACATGTTTGCTAGGTAAAATGTGCAAGTATATGCTGGATTGCCATCTTCTGGAGGCGGGGTAAAACCATCTCTGCAATGGGAAGGAATGTAGACTAGGTAGCCAGCCTCCCTTTGTTTGATGGCCTATCGCTTTTATATTGGGTGGTTGGTATACAGTGGTTACGTATCATGCTTCTTAACTTAAATGTATGTTGCATATATTTTTGTAGGCATCAAATACTTTATGTAAAATTATTTTTGAAAATATTATATAGCTCGCTTGTCCTAAATTATATCAGCTGGTATCTAATAGAAAAGTAAGCCATTAAAACAATCCAATACTATGTCATTTCTCCATAGCCCATCCTGGGTTGTCTATGGAGCCTTTAATCAAAGCCTTGTAATTACCATGAGAGAGACTGTGGGCAGAGGAAAGAAGAAACTGAGAGAGAAACTTGTGAGAAGAGAAGCAGGGAGAGAATTGGTGTTGGTCTTGTTTTCCAGAGGAGGAGAGAAGAAGAAGCCATCACTACAGGATGTTCTAGGGTCCCCAGTAAGAATGCCTGAGAGCTAAAGCAAAGGACATTTATGTCGTAACAGCCTTAAAGATCTGCTGAGTAAATATCAAGATCTATTCATAGCTTTTAGTGTATGGACTGGAAATCCAAGATAGGGTAAAACTGAAAACCTGTAGGTTCAGGCTAAAATTTAGAAAAGAATGATGAAGACCTCTGGATTTCCAGAATTGCCAGGATCACACTATTAGTATAACCCAATTGTCCTCTCTTTCCTCTTCAATACCATTTCTGCTGCCCGGGACACTCCTCCCTCTTCCCCTGCCCTTTCCTGTGAACTCCTACTAATACCATTTCCTCAGGGAAGCATTGTTTGAAGGACCAAGCTAGGTTAGGTGCTTTCTTTGTGTACTCTATAGCACTCTGCACTTCGATTCCTGGCACTCAACACGTGTGTAAGTAAATGTTCGTGTTCAACTTCCATTTCTGCAGTTGTATATATACAAGTTCCAAGTCAGCAGAGGCTCTACTTTCTTATTCCTTCCTGCATCTCTAGAGCCTGAGACAGAGCCTGGAACATAGGAAATACTCAAGAAATTTTTTATTAAATATATAAGTGATGAATGAGTGAATGAATGTATAAAAGAATGAGTTGTCTCCGAATATCCCAAGCAGATAAATCTCACAGACAGAATTATCCTTCTGAGCTCAGAAGAGAGATTAGGGCCAGCAATAAATATTGAAGAGTCACCAGCTTACCAGTGGTGATGAAATTCATAGAAGAGAATAAATCTCCTAAGAGTAATTCACAAGACCGAAGACAGACAAGGGATATGGATCCCATGGAAGTAATTCAAAAACCTTTCTCAGAAAGAATAGTGCACTGTAGATAGCGGTCAGAGCTCAGATTGTTTTAGTCAGACTGGCTTTAATCCTAGCTCCAGCTCTTACTCCGTGCACTAGGCAAGTGTCTGGAGCCCAGTCAGAGAGAACTAAGCTACCAGGTGTTGGAGTTGTCAGTTGAAGCAACAAGGCAAAAATGAAACAGTGAAGCAGTGTCGTCTTCAAAATCACTTCCTGTAGCAGTAAAAGTAAGAGGCTAAACTAGGAAAGCCACTACCCTCCCTTCCCCTACCCTGCCCCCATACCCCTCCATGCTTCATTCCATTTTCCCACATAGAATGGCACACAGGTCAAGGATCCGATGGGTCGGCATAGATACTGGGTCATCTCACTGCCGAGGGAGCCAAGTAAAAGGCTCCTGCAGGTTCAAGGACCTGGGGGCTGGGGAGAGGGAAGAGCCGAAAAGCTCTGAGCAGTGAATCAGAGGAGGGAAAAGTGTCTTCAAGGTTTCCCCCTCCTTCTCCAGAAAGGGGGTTTCCAGCAGAGGACCCTGTGGAAGGCTTCCACGGAAGGCCCGGATGAGGGCACCTGGGCTGAATATGCAAAGATGCATGATAACAGGCCAGCAAGAGGGCCCGAAGCCTTGACTGCAGTTCCCCTCACAAACTGCGATAATGTATTAGCTGTGCAGCAAGTCTGGTGTGAGGAGGGCAGCTTTCCTCTGCGAGGCAAAGCCTTTGTAACTGTCTTTGGTTGGCCTGTGGTGAGCCTCGAAAAATCACTCATAGGTATTTGGCCAGGAGCCAAACTCCTCAGGCAGTTACTTGAACTCTAAATCTCAGTTTCCTGACCTATGCCTACCTCAAGAGCTGGTGCAAAACCTTAGCTATACCCTGGACATACGTGCGATGCTCTGTAAATGAGAACACCCTAGCAGCAAGTTACGTAGGAGCCACACCACTGGGGCTGACACAGGAGAGGCTGAGAGGGTCACGACTGAAATTATCTACTGCAGTCAATGGCTGAGTCCTTAGTGAGCTCGGGAGAGCAGTTTCCATGGAACAAAGATGATGAAAATCAGAGTGCAAAAAGTTATCAACAAATGCGAGGTAAGGGAAAAGAGAACAGCAAGTGTCAACTAGTTCATGAGGAGATTGGTGCACAGCTGAGAAGCTGCCCGAGGCTGCACGACTACCATCTGATTTGTAAGGTGTCTGTCGCCTGAACGCCTTTAAGCCACTATGAAACTATATGGGTTTTAAAGCTGACTGAGTTCATTGATATGGAGAAGAGGGAGACTGTGGCAGCGCAGGGAAGAGAAAAAGCCCCGGCTCTGAGGGTGAGGCCTTTGGAGAGGACCCCTGCGTGGTGGCAGCATTTCCAGTCACAGAGGAACAGCAGCGTGGATGTTAGCGCGGAGCCTGCCGTTTGAGACTGTTCAGGGGCGCAGGCTTCCCCTCAGTATCTCTCATTCATCCTTTTCTCCTGCTGAAAGCACCATGCACTTTTCACTGCTACCAGCCCTTTTTCTCTACACCTGCCAGCTTTTATCTCCCAACCCCGGAGCCGTGGCAATCCACCCCGTTGGTTGACTGGCTCTGTAGCAAGCTTCGCCTCTGCTCAGTGGACTGAGAAGCATCACAGACTCACGTTCAAGTCAGAATCCAGCAGGGGGATGTGATCTCTTTTTCTCTCTGCCTCCCCCAACCAGTAACAAATTCTACATAATTTATTGCGCATTTATACTTTCGGAGACTAGTGACAAACCGTGGTTTATCAAGAGGAATCAGCTGCTACTCTAAAGAGACACAAAACGTTAAATTCCTATTATGGTAGTGAGACCAAAAAAGAAAGTATGCATATCATAGTTTCCATGGAAGATGTGAATCCGCAGCACAGTGAGGCCCATGTAATGGGATTTATTATACTTTTTATGTGGGAATAATATTTCCAGGGCTTTTAGGTACATTTTGTACAAAGGCTTTTCCTTGTACTAAAATACCAAGACACATGAAGCTCAGTAACCCTTCAAGTACTAGCTTAGATCAGCCAGATTTTTGCACGAGAAAAAATACGTAAGGAGTACAGCTTCTATAAACTAGTGCCTGAAATAATTTAATCATGTTCAACTTGGTAAATTTATGCCTGTTGCCAGTTTCTTTCCTGTATTTTTTAGTAAACTATCATTTTGTCTCTGCTGTTTACGTGAATACATTTTATTTCAAAAGCAAGATTTGGGGGGGCACTCAACTCACCTATGACTTTATCATTGTATTTTTTTTTTAATGTTATAACTCAACCCTTTGTGTGGCTAAATGGCCGAGGTTCTTTTATGTTGCTTTATTTTCCCCCATCAAGCATTCTTACCACTGCCGTCAAAATCTGATAATAAATGAAGATTTCTCCCACAGCGGACTTCTTATAACCATGGCAACTCCATCAACAGCTAATGGCCACATTGCAGAAATGCTTTTGGAAAGGACAACTTCTCACACTGCTGTAGTACAAATGTCCTTTTCTTACCTTTCCTCCATAATGATGCTAAGAAAACATCTCATAAGCAAACATTTGCTTTGTCGTGCACATGTGGGGCCACTTCTGTGAAAAACCAAGGAAGCAGAAGAGAAACCACGAAGAAAAGAGAAAGGCCTACCTGAACGTGTAGCACGACAGCAGGGAGGCGCGCGTGGCTTCGGAGCATTAGGGATGCTGCTGATGCAGACGACGCCTCACGGAGCTGTACGCCGGAACCTGTGTGATTTTATTAACCATCGCCCAATAAATCTAATTTTATAAAAATAAAATTATATTTCCACTCATAATGCAGTTATTGCTTCTTAAGAATTTGAGGGGTTTTATTGCTGTTTCTCCACCCCACCGTCAACCAGGGAGGTTTTCTAGGATGATTGTTTAGGTTTCGTAGTATTTTTCTCTCTGAATGACAGGTCGTTTTGAGGTAAAGCAGCTTTGTGAGTCCATATAAAGCACTGCGGTACTTGTTCCCGTAAGAGGAACACAGGCGCTCTTCTATATGCCCTTGAAAGAACCTCAGTGTGGGACGAGCCTGCAGGTCTTCAGCCTGCCTTGGATGCATCCCCACCATGCCATACCAGCAAATCCTGCCTGAGCCCTTCCGTCAGATGCTCAAAAATGCTCTGGATTTCTTGTTTATAAAGTACACCAAAACAACTTTCTAATGATGTAGAAATTTTCCCTGGGGCCTACTTCTGGAGAGGCCTGTCTATTAAAACAAAGGAGGACGTTCTCCACTTTAACTTCCTGTTATAGAAATAACACACGTTCAAATAGTTATCTCTATCTGCCTGCCTGCCTACCTACCTATCTACTTATTTATAAATATATATCCATGGAAGGGGGCTCCCCCTAACCCCAAAGAAGTAAGAGCTTGAGGTTTTTTTTCTTTTCAATTTTCCTTCAACTATCAATTGATAGATTAAACTTCAGCATCAGTTTTCAAATATGGGTTTGTTGGTGACATCCACACTGACATCAGATAGATTCCATCAATATAAACAATCATGTGCCTCTGAAGTTTTCAGAATTAAGTGGTTATGTAGGGCCGACATAATAGGCATGTAACAGGCCACAGAACAAGCAGCAAAGCTAATTTTCATAAACCATTATTACCATTTGAATTTTACATCACCCAAAATCATTTTTTTTAACTCTTCCCGAAGGTATTCTGTCCCTATAAAAATCCTTTAATCATGAAGGTAGGCTTAAGAGTTAAGATCTCCTTGAATTTGCACCAGAGCTCTACTTCTTTCTGCCAAGAAACTGTAGGCAAGTTACTCAAACTAACAATGTCAAGACACTAACTTGTAAAACCAGACCATTAACAGCTCTCCCTCAGAAGAAGTGGGGGAGAATAGTTTACTTCACTCATATGCGAGCACTCAGCCCTGTAACTGGAGAAAACCCTCATGAATGGCTTTTCCCTTTTATTTCCCATCTCTTTCTCCTTTCCTTAGAAGAAGTAGTCCTGGAATAAGGTTCATATGTCTGACCTGTTTATCTACTTTTAAAACCATTTTCATAAGTATACCTGGTAAGGTAAGACAGGTGAACTATAGACATAGCAAGATTGTCAGTGGTGACTTTTTTATTTTCCATAATCAAATCAAATGTCATAAAACTAGATAATATGTATAAGATCACTACCTTAGGTGCCCCCACCACAGTTTCTCCCACATAAAATTAAATTTAAAATCACAAAACATTGTTTCCTTTTTGAGCTCGTTCACCCATTTCCAACAGTGCAATGAACTTGGAGAATCCCATTACAACAGCCCAGACAACAGACTGTGGCCCGATCTTATTATATCTCAACAGTGGGAGTGTATCAGGCTAATAAGAAAACTCAAATTGTAATAAGTAAATATGTCAGGATATTCCATAGAAAAAGCTTATTTTATACCTTTTTAAAGGCAAACTTCAGAAAAAGTTTAACAGAAAGCATTGCAAAACATTAATTTTTGCCCTGACACAGAAACTTTAGTCCTTTAGAAGGTACCAGACTAAATCTGAAGATTTAAATAAAATATTTTGTGTGGCTACAAAAGCAACACTAAAATAAATAAGACTTTGCCACCAGCTCATTTTGAACTTTAGTCATCCAAGTACAATGTTGGTGCAATATACCATTACGCACATAACTTTCAGAAATACTGGTAAAGTCAGAGTACATGAAATACTCCTGCCTGTCATCTTGAGACCAAGATGCATATTCAAACTGCAAGTAAGCATTGTCAAATCAGAATTCATGGCTGCTGGCTTAGTCAGAGGCAAAGCCTGAATGATGAGTTGGAAAGGAAAATATAAAAGAAGACCAAAGGGAAAAAAAATGTTGTTCTCTAGGTAAATTGAATCTCTGTACAATTCACCATATTTCTAAGTACACATTTGACTACACAAAGGAGTCACTGTGTTTACCCAATAGCCTTGGGCCTTAATTATTTAAATAAAATTTTTCCTTTCCATCATTAACTCAGTCTCTAATACTTTAGGCAAATTAAAGATATGTATAAAACCAACAATTTACTTTCTACATATAATTTTGGTTTTCATTCAGAGGTCCAAGCTTGTTTAAGAAGAAGAAATAAAATTGCCAACTACTTATTTAAATCTTTTCATTTCCCATCTAGGACTCCATAGTATATAGAAAAACTGATATTGCCACTTTGGGAAACATACTTTTCCCTACATTAATCAACATAACTCATGTTCTTTGTAAAAATGATGGAAATGTTACCAGCTCAAATTATGATTTAAAGTATAGAAGGCATTAAATGATAGGTTTCCTTAGAGAACGTAATCACATTTTCTTCAGAGCAATGTTGTCATTACCTAGTCAATAAAATGTTTTCTCTGCATTAGCTCATTTGTTAAAAAAAAGTTCAGGACGACCACATACATGACCGCAATACCCATGTGACCAACCACATGACCGCCATCGTGAAACCCACGTGACCTCTATAGCGAAAACCTAAAATTAGTTACTGTGTTCTAGGGTAAGCATTAAGGAACAGTAAATTCTTCTCTTTCTGTATCTTTTGTTGTTGTTGTTCACAATGACATCCACTAACATATGCCTAGTGTTACGTGTAGAAAAAATATTTTTCGATTTAGAACAATCTGAGTGCTGAGATTATATTTCTGTTTTTAAAAAATGATGAAAGGCATTGTCTAAGGGGAAATTCTGTTTGTTAAACACATACAGTTATACTTCCAAAAATTTCCTTTCTAAGCGGTTCCTGAGGTTCCCTGTCTTGGCCAAAGTTACACATGACAATGTTAAGCACACAGCAGAATCTCAATAAATAATAATCAGTGAACACAACAATAAAATTGTTGCTTATTTTTCAAGACCTAATATAACCCTTACTCATATAATTCTTGTACCAAGCGCAGGAGATGTGCTTTCTTATTACCTTCTTATTACAAGGGAGGAAATCAGAGCAAAAAGAAGCTGTTTGTCCAAAACCACACAGCTGTCAATAGTGAAGCCAGGGTCAAATTTAATAGATGCTGAATAAATTCATGTCTAATAGATTAATAATAGAATGTGAAGGTGGAAGAAAGAGAAGGAGTGAAGGATTACTTTGTGGTTTCTGATAAAGCAACTTGGTGAAGGGAGACTTCATTTACGGCAAAGGGACGACTTTCACATGTACTTGGTTGGAGAAGATCTAATATGTTTAGACTGAGGACATAATGTGGAGAGCCCAATGGGCATTTGGTGCTTAGAGCAGCAACCTGGACAGGTGATATAAATGTGTGACTTATCAACATGTCAATTGTCCTGAAAGCTATGAGAATGAATGAGATTATTTAGCAAGAGAGTACAGGAAAGCACCTGGGACCCAAGTTTGAGTGACTGTAACATTTAATCCGAAAGAGAAAGAGAAATGTGACAGGAAGACTGAATACAACAGAAATTTTTGGTAGGAATTAAGTAGTTTCTTCCCACTGGAAAGCACTTGAGTGTTTAGCTCTGAAGCTCTAAGATGAGAATATTTTCCTAAAGGAGAGAAGCCATCCTAGGTCCTGCCCCAGGATCTGTGGTGGAGCAGCCTCGGTGGACGGTAAAGGGGAAAAAGGAAGTTCCACAGTAGGGCTTGGGGAAACTGCAGCTACTTCACAGTTGTTATTTAAGACTGAGACACTCCTTTACTGCCCATGATGCTTCCACTGTAGAAAAGACACTTACTGTCACTCTATGTGTTTGCATTTAACCCACTAGTATGCTTAAACTCTGTTTATCTCCCTCTAGAAACTACACTAGCAATTTGGATCACTGCCGCAAAGTAGGTACAATTTCTTCAACAACATGCTCATGGTCCAAAAAGTGATATCTGAACAGAAATCATCTTGCTTATGCCCTCCTCATGCCACATAGAGGCAGGTGCTGTCAACTTCCTCAAACTTCCCACGATACCTATAGTTGACAACTGGCTCTCTTAGCGAGGTGTAAAAATTCCTAAAGGGAGAAAAAACAGAATTTTCCCATTTTTAAGGGGTAACAAATTAGACACAATGTTTCAAGTCTGGTCACTTAACCGTCCTTGATTTGATACATACTTGAGTACATACTTTGAAGGACTCCTGACTTGGAGAATGAGTAGTCATTGTTCCAAGAAAACAGTGCCACCTCTCTTGTCCCACCCAGCTAAAATGGCAGCGCCTTGTAACAAATTTATTTCAGGAAATTCACCCCCTGGGAAATACAGGATCTAGCACAAATAATGCCCCCTTTTTATAACAGAATCTTTTATTACAAAATCATAAGCATGTAATTCTGTAACAACAGTATCACACTCAAGCACACCATCTAGCATTTTAGGTGAAATGTTCAAATTAAAACTATAAATTATTACACCCATATTTTTACCTTACCAGCCACACTCAGGTAGGCCTTGCTCCTGCTGGACCCTGTATACTGGTGATTGCCTTCAACCCTGGCCTATTTGAGGCTGCACGAATGTCTCTCTGATTTTCCCTTGGCTGTACTGACTCATTTCTCTGCCATATTCTGCTCTAGCCTCCTTGCTCTAGTGAGAAGCCTCAAAGAGTATAAGTCATAGTGCCTAATAAATTTCAAGAGCTTAACAACAAATACGAGTTCCCTTTCCTTCTGCTGAACTGCATACCTGAACCTCCGCATTTGATTGACCTGGTTGCTTTCCTAATTCTGAGCTGGGTATAAATACTAATAATAACTCCTCACACTCTCATCACATTCACTATTTCATGTATAGTTATAATAACTCTATAAAATTCACCTTCATGAAAATGGCATCCTATCCTTTGTTCAGGCAGGAATTTTCTTGAAATGCAGGCTTTCAGGCGATTTAACTTGCTCGAGGCTTTATTGACTGAAATACTTCAGAGCTCAGGGCAGCAACCCCTTCTCCCAATAAGCGAGGCAGAATCCTGGGGAGCTGTTGGGAGATGGCCTGCCCCCCACCCCTGCAATCTGATTAGACTTGGTTTTCTAATCCAGGTAGAGCAGCTGTTTCCTTTGACCACTTTTCCCAATCACTTCTCTTTAACGAAAAGACTTTTAGAGATAGTATTCAGTCTGGCTGCTGAAGCTGCTGTAGTCCCAGCCTCAGAATTTTTGAGATCAAGTGTATAGATACAATGCTTATTACTTGTGTTACCATCATACAACTGACTATCTCATTGTCTACAGAACTGTAAGACTTAATCCACAATGGCGCTTGAACTTTCTTCTTAAAATCTAAAATCGCATTTTTCACAGAGTCATCATACATAAATTTCTAATAAGATACAGTGATAATCCACTTTGCTATATAGTGTAGTATAATAGGAGTGGACAGGGGGAAAGACAAGATTTAAATTCTAAGGCCCTGAATTCCAGTCTTGGAAATATCATTTTATATTTGAGCGATCTTAAGTTTTCTGAGCTTCAGTTCACTTTTGTCTTCTGTACTATTTACATGGAAGAAGCGGCTATGAAGCTGAATTAAAATAATGTATTTGAAAATAATAAAAATTATTATGCATCTGATTATTGATAATTTAGTCATTCTATAATTGCAATTAAAAATTTCCATATGTCAAGGCTGATTTTAGTTCTTCACATAACCACACTTCAACCAAAAAGAAAAGAATGATATAGATCAGTGACCTCACACCTGACTGGTTTCACCTGGAAACCTTTAAAATACACAGAGAGATTCTCAGGCTCAGCTTACCAATGTTTTGACTCAGTGGACACAGATATAGACCCAGAGGACTGTATCTTTAAAAACCTTCTCTGTGAAAGTAAATTGCTACGGCTTTGTCAGAGGAAGCTGGCAATGGGTGTTAACATTTTACTTTCAGGCCTGGTAACCTTACTTCTAGAAATGTATCCAGCCAATATATTTGAACAAGTATTGGCTATACATACAGGGATTTTTATTGAAGCTTTGTTTATATAGGGGGTAGGGGGACTGTAAAGGATAAAAGGGTCAAATATATGGTGATGGAAGATAATTTGACTTTGGTTGGTAGTCACACAGACCATGTGTCATAAAAATGTACAATTAAAACCTATATAATTTTATTAATCAATATTAACCCAATAAGCTTAATAAAAGAAAAAAAGCCCCATAAAAGCCTTCAAAAAGTAAATTCCATCTTAAGAATGTTATTGTTGACCTTGTAAACAATGTTAAGTATATCTGCTTTACTAAATCACTGCAGATTTTAGCAGACTTAGAGAAAAAGTGAGTAGAAAATTCAATAAAAGGAAAAGTGTTGGCTCCTAGTTATTAAATACATCTGTAAGCCACAGAATTATAACTCCTTAGGTTTAATAAAATAGATTACACAGCAGAGGCTGATTCACATTTATAAAAATATATGACATTTCGTTCATGTCAGTGAGGATGAGGAATTTCTTTTGGAGATAAGATATCCAAAGGGCTGTGGGCGGCCCTTTTATCCTAACAGCAGATACTCCAATAAGTGGAAATCACAGTTTATGAAGCTTGGGAAAGAAACTTCCCTTTACATTTGCTCTTGATTTTAAAGAGTAAAACATGGGCTAAGCCAGCTTTTCTTTGTATTGATTCAGAAGCTAAACATAGAGGCAGGTTTAACTGTCCAATTAAATGTATTGTCTAAAAATAACAACGATTATATTTGCAATTAAAATGAAGATGAAAACTGTAATTGCTTTAGCTATGGTATGTTTCTTTTTCTTTGTTATTTTCCTGGTGCTGTCACTTACAGAGTTAACTTTTTCAACAAAAGGTAAAAAACATTAAACACCATTAATGGACTTCCCAGAGTGGTCCCCTTGGCCTCGCCCTGTGTTTGCCTCAGGGGCTTGATTGTCTGATTCTGTTAGCTCGAAAAGAAACCCCAAAGTGAATGGAGCTACAGCAGTTAGTGTAGCCTGGAGCAACAGGTGATTTTGTGCTAAGAACCGGAAAATTCTCCATGTATATATACAGGTCTTTGGTGCTTTCTAAATGCTAATTTTTAAAACTGAGAAAGAGTAAAAGGCAAGCAGCATCCTCAAGTTCTTAAATCATAAAAATTATCTTGTGGTGGAAAGAAGTTACTAAATATCCCCTTAACAAATATGTATTGTGTAACAATATGGCTAGTGCTCACACTGGGAAATAGCTACACAAACAAACACAGTGC
The DNA here is from genome assembly GCA_004026545.1 of Mormoops blainvillei. Classification (NCBI taxonomy): domain Eukaryota; kingdom Metazoa; phylum Chordata; class Mammalia; order Chiroptera; family Mormoopidae; genus Mormoops; species Mormoops blainvillei. Next base: position 13,936 of record PVJD01006030.1, on the reverse strand, counting down.
AATAGCTGCCCTTAGAGAACGGTGCTATTGCTGTCACGGCCACATAAAGCTATGGCATAAGAATGCTTTACTTCATACCTTATTTATGATACTTTAACTGGGATACTCTGGTGACTCAGTTAAATGTCACAAAGCAGGATAGGCAAATCTCCTGATGGGCATAGGCCAAAAGACATATTTTCTGCAAATTCTTGAACTCAGTTTTCCATTTGGGTTGCAGTCTTTCTCAGGAACAATTGTTTAAGGGAATGTTTACAGTCCTAGATTTGGTCTCAGAAGGACTACCAAGATTCAGAAAGTACAAAGCATTGAATGAAAAAGAAAGACAAACCATTTTGGCAGTCATGACAGTTTTGTTTTCTGTTTGTTGTGAACATTATTTAAACCACCCAGTACAGTATATTGCAAAATGTTATTTTAAACTAACATTCTTTTCAGACCATTTTTGTCACATAGGCTATTTTATTTGCTTAGTTTAGTAATTAAATGGACTTGGAGATCTGGTGGCTATATCCATTGTAATTAGATTAATTAATCAACCATGTTTCTCACCTAAAAATTCCCTAAGAAATTAATCCTCTTTAATAGATGCAGGTTTTGGAAAGTAATAACAAAAATTCACAGATATTTTACAAAGGGCTGGAAGAGGATTTTTTTTCACCCTTACCTTGTGTGTGTGTGTGTGTGTGTCTGTGCATATTATATAAAGATAAGAGTCTAATCTTTTTAAAGTAAATCTAGCAAAAGATACATAATACTTTTTATAGCCAGAGAAAATGGGGGTTGGGGGGAGGTAGAAGTGGGTAAAATGGCAATAAATGGGAATGGAAAGAGACTTGACTTTGGGTGGTGAACACACGAGGCAGATTGCAGATGATGTTTTATTGACTTGTGCACATGAAACCTGTATGGTTTTATTAACCAGTGTCACCCCAATAAATTCAATAAAATAAAAAATTTAAAAATAAAAATTTATCAGGTGATATTGGTTAATAAAATTGAAGCTACCATTTTCCACATGAAATGGGGCTGTTGCTGGTGGAAGTGGGGCTCTTTCGCGGAATCGTGAGAAAAGCATTTACAGACCTCCACATGGGAGGTTGTGGTGTGGCAAGGTCTATTCAGGCGGAAATCCAAGGCTGCCCCTGTGGCCCATCTCCATCCATCCTGCCATGGGAAAAGTTTAACTGTGTCCTCAGCACGACCAAAATAAAGAGCATTGTCCAGAGTTTTTGTTTTGTATAAAAGCTTTGTCCTTTGGAGTCCACGAGTGGCTGCTACATGGCCTCAGTCCCCGTCCAGGTAGCTTAGCGCTCTTCTGCCTGAGGTGCTCTACCCAGGCTCCCTCCTGGAGCCTATGGTGGGAGTCCAAGTGGCTGCGACACCCACATGGTTACTATGGAGGAACTCACAAGCACAAGTGAATGTGGCAAGTATGTATTGCTGGGCGGGGGGCAGAGAGAGGGAAAGAAACTTCTTCGTTTAGCTTGGTTATAATACCTTGTGCTTGGGATGAACCAGAAGCTTTTTAAAAATAACCAATCAACTTCCCAAGCTGTCTCGGGCTTCTGATGAGCCCACCCCCTAGTCAGTATGACAGGCCTCCATGGTCAAGCACCGCCCCCTGTGCCATCTTGACTTCTACTGGGCATGGACTTACCTCCCCCTGTTCCCCCCCTGATCAGACAGTCTGGTACCAGAGGGCGGGCAGTGCTCTTGGGGAGATTTCCTGTCCACTCCTAGACCTAATTCTCCTCAGGGGCAGTCCCCTGGAGCGCGTAAATGGGTCCGTATATGCTATAGCTTCTGGGTACAGTGAGCAGGCCTATGCTCCCTAGTTGATTATGTTCAGAATATCTGATCACCTTTGCTTCCTTCCTTTATTAATAACTAGCTAACTACCTACAGTAACAGCACCACCATCAAACCAGCTATTGAAATCCAAACCCAGATTCATCCTTTGCTTTCTTCAATTCTCTTGTCTTCTACCAATGTCAAGTAATAGTAATTAATTACATTATTACTTAGCAATCCCTGAATAAATAGCTTGTAGTCCCAAATTAAAATAAAATAGAAAATAAATAAATAAAATGTGCCATGGCATCAATTAGAACTGATCATAACACTTTTTGAAAGACTTATCCAAAGTCCCTTTACTACACTGAAATAAAGTTGGAAGCAATTGTTCCAGAGCACATAATTTAATTGGAAGTAAAAAAGTGCCTCTGTCTATAACTCTTCTTCCATTCTGTTTTGTTTAACTATGAAAATAATTTTTAAAGTCAGAATACTGTTCTAAAACACATATGTATCTCATCTGATCCCTGAAATTTTTTTAAACGTATTTTATTGATTATGCTATTACAGTTGTCCCATTTTTTTCTCCCCTTTATTCCCCTCCACCCTACACCCCTCCTCCCACCAGCCTTGCCCCTACCTTAGTTCATGTCCATGGGTCGTACATAAAGTTCTTTGGCTTCTCCATTTTCTGTACTATTCTTAACCTCTGCCTGTCTACTTTGACCTACCACTTATGCTTCTTATTCCCTGTACCTTTTCCCTCATTCTCCACCCACTCCCTACATGCTAAAAACCCTCAATGTGATCTCCATCTCTGTGATTCTGTTCCTGTTCTAGTTGTTTGCTTAGTTCGTTTTCAGTTTTGTTTTTTTAGGCTCAGTTGTTGATAGTTGTGAGTTTGTTGTCATTTTACTGTTCACAGTTTTGATCTTCCTTTTCTTTGATAAGCCCCTTTAACATTTCATTTCATTAAGGGCTTGGTGATGATGAACTCCTTTAACTTCACTTTATCTGGGGAGCACTTTATCTTTCATTCTAAACGACGGCTTTGCCGGATAGAGTATTCTTTGATGTAGGTCCTTGTCTTTCATGACTTTGAATACTTCTTTCCGGCCCCTTCTTGCCTGTAAGGTTTCTTTGGAGAAATCAGCTGATAGTCTGATGGGAGCTCCTTTGTAGGCAACTATCTCCTTTTCTCTTGCTGCTTTTAAGATTCTCTTCTTCTCTTTAATCTTGGGTAATGTAATGATGATGTGCCTTGGTGTGTGCTTCATTGGGTCCAACTTCTTTGGGACTCTCTGAGCTTCCTGGACTTCCTGAAAGTCTATTTCCTCTGCCAGATTGGGGAAGTTTTCCATTATTTTTACAAATAAGTTCTCAGTGTCTTGCTCTTCCTCTTCTTCTGGCACCCCTATGATTCAGGTGTCGGAGCATTTAAAGTTGTCCCAGAGGTTCCTAAGCCTCTCCTCATTTTTTTCAATTCTCATTTCTTCATTCTGTTCTGGTGTAATGTTTCTTTCTTCTTTCTGCTCCAAATCATTGATTTGAGCCCCAGTATCCTTCCCTTCACTGTTGGTTCCCTGTATATTTTTCTTTATTTCACTTTGCATAGCCTTCCCTTTTTCCTTCATTTTGTGACCTTACTCCATCAATTATGTGAGCATCCAGATTACCGGTGTTCTGAACTCTGTATCTGACAGGTTGGCTATCTCATCGTCACTTAGCTCTATTTTTGGAGCTTTGCTCTGTTCTTTCATTTAGGGTTTTTTTTTGTTTGTTTTTTTTTGGTCTAGGGATGCCTATTATGTTGTGAGGGGCAGAGCCTTAGGTATTTGCCAGGGTGGGGTATCCCAAGTCACTGCCTTGTGGTGCTGTATGTAGGGTAGAGGTCTGAGAGGGAACAGTACCACTTGCTTGGCTCTTAGCTGGTTTTCAGTCACTTACCCCGCTACCCACAAGCAAATTGAGACCTTCTGGTGCTGATTCCCTGGTGGGTGGATTTGTGTGCATTCTAGGACCCTGTGGGTCTCTCCAATGAACTGTCCTGTGAGGCTAGGAGTTTCTCCCGCTGCCACAACCCGCAGGTTTTTTACCCGTAAAGGTTTTGATGCTTTCTTTTCCTGTGCGGAACCCTGGCTGGCCCCGTCTCTCTCACTCCCCTGTTGCTCCTCCCAGTTTATCCACATGCAAATGTGGTACCACCCGGTCTGCCAGCCGCAACCTTGCCGCATGTCCTCTCCACCCTGGCTGCCCATCTCCGCCCTTCCCCCCTGTCTGGATGAATGTTTCTTCTTTAACTCCTTTGTTGTCAGACTTCCATACAGTTCGATTCGCTGGCAGTTCTGGGTTTTTTTATTCTTAAACTTGTTGTTGTCCTTCTTTTGGTTGTGCGAGGAGACAAAGTGTATCTACCTATGCCTCCATCTTGGGCAGAAGTCTGATCCCTGAAATTTTCTTAATGAATCAAATACCAGTATTATAAACTCCACAGATAACACACATGTTGCTCTTCTCTCAGCTGTAATGTTACATTTGTGTTATTATTTGATTATTATCAATCTTCGCCAGTGGGATGTATGCTTGGTGAGGGTAGAGACCATCTTCTGTTGCTTATTATTTTTCTCCCATACCAGTTTAGTGCCTGGCTGCTCATAATTGTTTGATAAATAAACTTTATGCCATACAGGGCACTTTGAAAAAAGTAGATAATCATCATTTGACTTAGTTTCATACTTTTTATAAAGACCAATCACCTCATGTACACAAAAACTGCTATACATATCTTTTTTCAAGTAATGTTATATGCAATATAAAATGCTCTAAGTCATTCAGACTTAAAATAACATCCTAAAAATCAAAGTGAATTTGTTATACTATCAAGTGCAAAATTTATTAAATATTATTACCTACTATTTAAAATCATTTATCTTAAAGACATTCAAAAAAAATTAAGACATCTCATTAATTCTCACAGTGTCACCATAAGATAAGTACTATTTTTTAAGTTGCAGAACAAATGTTTTCTAATCAAAAGAAAGACTATTTGGTTACATTGGTTTTTGTATTAGTAAGTTTCGGGGAGGTGTATGATATCAAATAACTTAAGGGTATTTTGAGAAATGTTTAGAAAAATTAGTAAGTATAAAAAAATGTTACAACCAGAAGTAATTCACCAGCAAGAGTAGATGAGCTATTAAATTAATCACAATTACACAAAGGAAAAGGGTTTGAGTTTATTCTGAAGCTTAACTGAGTTGAGACACTATCTAGAGATGCCGTGTGGATCTGTCTAGAGTAAGCCACCATCTAATAACTTGGTAAACAATGTACATATAGAGTAGCATGGGATTCATTCTGAAAACCTCAAAAATTTTGTGTGGTGAGCAGTTAATTTGTTCATGGGTTTTTAAAATGTAAATTATTACTCCCCGTAAAGAATAACATCAGTGGAATGTTTTTTACCCAGAAAAAAATCCATAAGGCTTCACAAACTGAAAGGCAGAATAGAATTTTGCAACAAAAACCTCTTTGCATCATTCAGATGATTCCTTGGGGAATTTTGAGGAGGCCACTTGTAATTAGTTAGAATGTGTCTTTAACCAGAAGTCTCAAGTCACTTTTGCCAGTAAAAAAAATGTCTAAAAGCACTAAATTATTACAGGAATCTAAATCAAGATTTGTTTAAAGGCATGTACATAAAATAGAAAGCATACTTCCCTCAAAATGCCCTATGGGTTTGTTTGTTTGTTTTTTTCATTTCTATTGCTTTACCCCCTCAAAATAGCTTCAATGCGTGTCAAGTGATCCACTCTACTTTTTGCAAGGTCTGGCATGATGTGGAACCTGACAGAAACAAGGGGACAGGGCAAGGAGGAGCACTGAATTACTTTTCTTGTTTTGTTGTGGGTTTTTTCCAGGTTAAAGAGGACCCAAAAGAAAATATAGATCATCACGCTAAACATTTCGTATTTTCATATTTCATTGTAGTCGTCAAGAATTTTTGCCAAGTAAAAAATGTTAAGTAAACCAGAACTACTATTGGGTGAGTGCAGCTATAGTCACAGTTGGCCTCAACTCAAAGTATTACCTTTATCCCAATGATTGTCTTTATTTTGTTCTGTAGGTCAGGCACATTAGAAGGAGGCCAGGATGCAAATCTTTTATTCTTCCTTCAGTGTGTGTATGAGTGTGTGTGTGTGAGAGAGAGAGTGAGTGAAGAGGGGTCACAGAGAGAGAGAAAGGTGAGATTTTAAAAACTATTTCATTTTTGTTTTATTTTGTTACTTTAAATTTGCTCATTGGTGTTGTTAAAATGTTCAAGTTTCCTGATAAAATGACTTTTAGAAGACTGAATTAGAAGACATCAAAGTTGCAAGATATAAGGGAAATGATCATTTACAAAATGAGACATGGATTATGAAGTAGGAAGAAGTGTGTTTCTGATGATTTTTCAGAGGTAAAATAAAGTTTAGTGACCAATTAGAAAATAATCACAATTAATATTTATGCTTCATAGAGCTACCCTGTCAGTCATCTGTCTTTTTTTTTTTTTTCAATCTTGGAATCAGGCACACAGGAGAGCGCAGTAGTGGCACTGCGCTTCCTCCAACTGATGAAGGGAATGGAGGAGCAGACTCCAGCAACTATCCCACCATGGCCATGCTTCTGTGCACACCGTTCTTTCCCCTGAAATGTTTATGCCCCCTTTCTCTCTGCCTCAGTAACATAAAGCCTCCCTTCAAATGGCCACCTCCTCCGTAACACTTTCTTTGATCACCTTGACCAAGTGACCTCACCCTTCTTCCACAGAGCTAAGTAATGATTCTGTAATGAACCTCCACAATGCTCTCTGTGTGCAGGGTTTTTGCTCTCCCTCCCCTGCCAAAAATAAGACAAACCAAAAAACAACACTCTTTGGCTGTATGACCTTACACAAATCACTCCACTTCCCAGTTCCTGGGTTTCTAAGTATATAAAAACGGAGATTAAATCAGTAACAACCTCATCGGCATGGTTTCAAGGATTACGTAAGTGAATCACTGTAAAGTAAATAATGCAGGTAAAGAGATAGGTGCTCAATAAATATGAGAAACGATTAGCAATTATTTCTGCCTACTGCTACCTGTGAGTACATATTATATAGTTTCCCTCCCTTAGCTTTGCCTTTCATTCAGCATATTGATTGAATGCATCCTATGTGCAAACTGCTGCGGTAAGTACTGCAGAGCACACAGAGATCCCTAAGACACCATTATCTGACCTAAGGAGCCTGCAGCCCTTTAGAAGAGGTAAAACAAATCACTTTAGTGAAGGAACAAAACAGTCATTAGAAAATTGTAAGCAATCTTCTGGAGAGAATTCAAAGAAAAAGGATATCTCTGGTTCCCCCAAACTAGTCCGATTTTTATAATTCCCCATGGAAAGCTGTGCTTAAAAATATAGATTTCCAGATATCAACCAAGAAATGGTAAGTCAGAATCTCTCTTTTGTAGCTAAGAAAATGCAAGTGATTCCGATGATCACACACGTGGGTAATCCCAAGAATAGTCACATATAGTTAGAAATAAAGTCTTTCCATTAAAAACTAACTCCATGTGAGAGTTAGGATGGAAAGAAGAGAGAACGATGTCACTTAGATGAGGAAGTTTCTACCCAGTGGCTTAATCTGCTCAATAAAGTAGGAAGCAAGATCTTCTGCTAAGAATGAGACAGGTAAAAGTGCAGTTCAAAGTCTGGGAAATGTGGGAAAGGTTGCAAGAGTTGCTACAGGATGTGTCACAAGAATAACTAGAGGAAGATTAACCTCTAGGGGTCATTATGCTGCAATATTTCTATCTGGAATTCCCAAGTCATGTTTATGCCTGAGCCAGGGTCATTCTCAGGTCCCCAAAAGCTCATATAAGTGGAAATGCGCTGACATTTGTCAATAAAGATAGATTTTTAATATTACTGACAATAAGATCAAGTATTATGAATTCCAAGTAGCTGCTGACAACCTTGTTTCTTCTGCCCAGTATAAAATTTAAACTTTGATCCCAAGAAGTATCTAGGGGTCAGATTCTCACAAATAACAAAAAATGTACTCTTGAGCTCTTTGTTGACTTTCTTTCTGTGGCTGGCTTCTGAATATATGAAGTCTCCTAGGATGAGAATAAGACTTCATTATTAAACCTATGTTGGTGTTGCTTTTCATGTATTTCTCATTTTGGTGATTGAACTATTTTATTTCTCCCCTTTTTCCACATCAAATCCTCACTGTTGTAATGGGTCTCCCACAGACCTGGGCAGTTATTGGTTTTTGTTTTTGTTTTTTGTTTTTTGTTTTTTGTTTTTTTTAGGGAAATGCTCCTGTGGCATTATTGGTTGCACCCTTCATGGGAAGGACAATAATATACTGTATTGCTTCCTGTGCAGCTGTGAGCTTGCGGTACAGTGACAGAGCCTTCATGGCCTCCTCAGTCTCAACTTGACAAGGCTTCTAGAGAGCAAGCTAGTTCTATTGAAAGGAAGCGTGCTCATCCCAAACAGTATTCTGTCCCTCAAACTAAACCCAGGTCAGTGAAAGGTTAGTGAAAACATGGTTAAGAACTTAGTAAATGATGACACTGAAACTGAGGCTGTCCCTGCTGTCTTCACGAGGCCTCCGACCCTTGACTTGGTCTCCTGAAAGCTTCATGCTGTCATCCTCACTACCTCCCTGTTCTCCTAGGCTTTTCTCAGCTGCCTGCTTCCTTACCCACAACCTCAAAATTTCACAGGCTAATATTCTATCAATTTTTCTTGGCTAACCTATAAAACTGGACCTTTGACTTTAGACAGCACTGTGGTTTTGGAATTAGCCACTGTCTATATCACTATTTAGTTCTGCAAAGAGAAATTAGAAACCTATTGCAAATGGACTCTAGTATGTCATAATAGATATATCATGTTAGTCTTTATATTGATTAGAATAATAGGTGCCTCATATTGAGAGCTTAATATATGTCAGAGACCATGCTGAGCACTTTGCATACACAATACAATTTAAGATTATTATTATTTCATTCTACGTATTAGAAAAACTGAAGCTCAGAAGGTTCACATAGCTTTGCAGGTAGGCATCCAAGAAGTAATGAAATGAGGATTCCACTGAAGTTAGTCTAACTCGACCACTCATTCTCTTAACTGCTATACTTTCTTCTCCAAAAATCTCAGTCTTTAAATTATGTCCCATTTTTCACATTTTCTAGACCTTTTTCTGTACCTCTCTATCATTCCTTGATTTCTCCTTGATCACCATTTATCATGTCTGTGTCTTCCATCTACCTGCATGCTAGCAAATAGTTTCATGAGTAGAAACCCTATCACTCACTTATTTTTTTGCCCACCAACGCACCTGGTGTATTGGAGTTACGCCTTCTGACCTTTTGTAGCCTCCATTTTCTATATAGATCATATCCTGATTTATCACAAGTGAAAGTGGTAAGACTGACACGGGGCAGGAGAAGGTAATGGGAGGGAAACTGAATAGTCACCACTGATTCTCAGAGGCCCACTGGGACTTACCGGGCCCCACCATCAATTATTAGACATGACCCCCCTGGATACCATTTGCCGTACTTCCCTTCGGCAAGCCTCTAGGCCACTTTCGCCCAGAACTGAAAGAAAACGGAATCCAAATGTTAAAAATTATCTTAAAAATTCAGAAACCTAGGAATTCTGCCCAATAGTCTCAGGCTATGATCAGTGACATTAAGCAATAACATCCTCCTTCCTCTTTCTTCCATCCTCTACCTGAGATGTTCACCCTTATACCAGCTAATCTTGTTCATGCATCTCAAACCAATTCTTATATGAAAGATTTAGGGAGATCTCCAGAGTTTGGTGGACCATCACCGAGACTCACTGAGAGGTAACTTGGAGCCCAATGTCACAAGGAATCTAGAAGCAATTCTTACCGTTTAATGTCTCCTGATTCATGTTGCAGGTTATGCCTCACTGTAAGAACTGGGTAAAGCCTTAAGTCCTCTTTTTTCATTATATAGGAAAATCACTTCTAAGGACATTCACTGTAACCTCTCCCAGAAAGTAAGCTGACAAGGGGAATGATATCTGCCACATGGACCTGTTTCTCACATTACCCTTGTTCCTATGGTAATGTGCCCATTCATCGTAGACGAGGAGCTGTTGCTTGCAGTGACCTATATGGCATGAATGTTCCCTCGGAAACCCTTTATCAGAGGGTTTTATCCTTTTCACTCATCTAGAAACAAATAATGTAGTATCCAGTATTATTACCACCATATACAAGGTAAAACTCTTCAGAATTTACCAATATTCTGAACAATTTAGTTACAGAAAACTATAATAGGCTATTCGAGCATGAGTAAATAGCACTCCCACAATTATTCATTAAAGCTTTTATAAATATTTCAGGTCCCCACTTAGGTAGGTTGTTTTTGTTTCTAATTCATCAAGATTTGGAACAGATTTGAAAGGCTGAGTACGTCACGTTTGGGGTAAAGCAGAGAAACAGCAGGCTTTGTAAATGCCTCCATTTGTTACCTACACATATATGGAATTACCAGACCTATTTCTGAATAAAGAAACCAGCCACACAGCCCTTCTGACAATTGTTATCAGGACTAAATGACACTCAATTTTTATCAAGCCTCTTCTCAGAGCTATTGAAGCCTCCCATAATATCATCAGGTAAGTAAGCACCGCCATGCATATGCCTCTGGCCGTTATCATGGGAAAGAGCGAGCAGCCCTCCTGAGTTTGCACAGGGACTGTGGGAGCCAATGCCTCTCCCATAACAGCGGCATATCCGTGCCATTTCATTTTGTCTGGGCACATGGATACATGGGAAAATAAGACTATTCCCTTTATATTTATTTGTAATTTTTTTCTAATAACAGCCGAAAACTTTACTCCAGTAAAGCAGTTAGTCCTGCTGCCTGAAGAAAATAGACACATTATCTGAGGTAATATATAAGTCTCATTAAGAAGATGGAATAGACTAATTCCCAGCATATCCCCCATGCGTAGGAAAACTACATTGTGAAGCAGAGCAGTAACACATCAATTATCCTTTCTGCGTGGAATTAGATGAGTCTTGCTGCTACTTTACACCACGTTATGTAATTTTTTATAAATAACCATTTGTATCAGAGTACCTCAGCCTGCTGCCTCATTTTAAAAAAGACAACTAATACTTTATTCAAATAAGACTTATTCCTGAAATTATTTAAGGAATCCAGGTAGTCTGTCTACAATTTGCATTACTCCCTATTAACATATACCTAAAGAGGACATGTTTAGTCTTACCCTAAAAGCAAATGTTACACCTCTGACATTACTTTTTTTTTTTCATTTAAGACAGGGAATACTTTATTCAAATCCATCAGAGAAACGGACTGATTGATTCTGTAACCAAGTGCCATGTTTTAAAGCATAGGCCAGTAATTGTATATGAGTATGCGCTGCTACATACAAATTAACTGGTCAGGCCACTACTTTTCAATGTTTAAAACAGAATAAGCTTCCCTGTAAAAGCAGCGCTGTTGTGACGCTTTAACTTTAGTGTTCCTCTCCTTCCTCCTCACCCTCTCTTTCAAGAGAGTCCACACTAGCCTCCTCCTAATCCTTTTCTAGGGCAGCCATGTCCTCACAGGCCTCAGAAAACTCTCCCTCCTCCGTGCCCTCACCCACATACCAGTGGGCAAAGGCACGCCTGGCATACGTCAGGTCAAACTTGGGGTCCAGGCGAGCCCAGGCCTCGGCAATAGCTGTGCTGTTACTCAACAGGTACTCAGCTCCCCTGTCCTTTGGCCAGGCTCGTACACATAGTGGGAGGTTGGTAATTAATGCCAACTTTGAAGCCAATGGGGCACCAGTCCACAAGTGTACGGACAGTACACTTGATCTTGATGGTGGTAATGGCAGTGTCTACGTCTTTGGGAACCTGTCATCACAGTACAGCAGGCAATAAGCCATGTATTTACCATAGCGAGGGCCACATTTCACCATCTGGTTTGCTGGCTCAAAGCCCACATTGGTGGTCTCTGCTACAGAAAGCTGTTCATGACAGGCTTTCTCAGCAGAGATGGCAGGGGCATTTGTGGCCAGAGGGAAGTGGATGCAGGGATGGGGCACCAGGTTGGGCTGGGATTCGGTCAGATTGACATTCAGGGCTCCATCAAACCTGACGGAGGCAGTGATGGAGGACACTATTTGACCTATCAGCCTATTCAGGTTAGTGTAGGTTGAGCGCTACATATCAAGGTTTCTACAACAATGTAATAGATGGCCTCGTTGTCAACCATGAAGGCATAATCAGAGTGCTCCAGCGTGGTGTGGGTGGTGAGGATGGAGTTGTGGGGCTCCACTACAGCTGTGGAAACCTGGGGGGCTGAGTAAATGGAAAACTCCCATCTTGGACTTCTTGCCATGATCCACAGAGAGACGCTCCATCAGCAGGCAGGTAAACCCTGAACCAGTTCCCCAACCAAAGCTGTGGAAAATCAAGAAGCCCTGAAGACCTGTGCCCTGGTCAGCCAGTTCCTGAATTCGGTCCAGGACTAAGTCAGTGATCCCCTTGCCAATGGCGTAGTGTCCTTGGGCATAACTATTGGCAGCATCTTCCTTGCCTGTGATTAGCTGCTCAAGGTGGAAGAGCTGGCAGTAGGTACCAGTGCAAACTTCATCAATGACTATGGGTTCCAGGTCTACAGACATGGTTCTGAACACAGGCTTACCAGCACCAATCTCACTGAAGAAGGTGTTGAAGGAGTGATTTCCCCCCACAGTGGTCTTGTCACTTGGTATCTGGCTGGGAGCCACGTTCCAGGCAGTAGAGCTCCCAGCAAGCATTGCTGATCTGGACACTAGCCTGGCCAGGGTGGAAGGAGATGCACTCATGCATGGTTGCTGCTTTGTGGCTGTTGAGCAGATGGCAGAAAGAAAGAAGAGAGGATGTCGCTTCTTACAGTGTGACTCTTAGGCAGTCAATGTAAGAGAAACGACATTACATTTTTAAGGAAGACTGGCTCCTATCAACTGAAGTAAAGACAACTAACACCATCCAAAATAAAGGTTTTGGAGACCGTGCATTAAATCATGATTTCTGTTTACTTTAAGCAGTTGCTCAGGTTTGTCATATCAGGTTATCATATATGATAACAATTTTGTTTCTTAAGTAGTTTAAATATCTCCCTCACACTCTTGTCTACACAGCTTTTACTAGCAAATGTTTTTTATATGGCTATGATATCCCAAATACAGAAATTTAACATCACAGGAGATAAATCAATGGAGGTTTATAACTGAAGACTTTGCTTATTGAGGCAAATGATAGAGGACTTGGTTTAAATGTGGACTGTGTATAAAAACAAGATAATGGCAATATAAATGCTTTGCAAACTATAAAGTGGTATTTTTAAAAAGAAATGTATATTTATATGTATTCTAGTTTTTTAAAAAATCTTAAACATTTTTTATTTTTATTGAAGTTATTCAAGTGGCATTGGTTAATGAAATTATGTAGACTTCTGGCCAAGATGGAGCTGTAGGTAGATACACTTTGTCTCCTTGCACAGCCTAAAAAAGGACAACAACAAATTTAACAACAAAAAATAACCAGAGCTGCCAGAAAATCAAACTGTATGGAAGTCTGACAACCAAGGAGTTAAAGAAAAACATTCATCCAAACTGGTAGAAGAGGTGGAGACAGGTAGCCGGGGCAGAGAAGATACATGGCAAGGCAGTGGCTGGTGGACCGGGTGGTCCCACATTTGCACGTGGATAAATGGGGAGGAACAACTGGGGAGTGAGAGAGACTGTGCAACCCAGGGTACCAGCATGGGACAGGAAAGCCTCAAAACCTCTACCAGTAAAAACCTGTGGGGTTTGCAGTGGTGGGAGAAACTGCCTGCCTCACAGGAGAGTTTGTCTGAGAGACCCACAGGGTCCCAGAACATACACAAACCCACCCACCCAGGAGTCAGCACCAGAAGGGCTCAATTTGCTTGCAGGTAGCAGGGGAAGTGACTGAAAAGCCATCCAAGAGCCAAGCAAGCGGCATTATTCCCTCTCAGACCCCTCTCCCACATACAACACCACAAGACAGTGACGTGGGTTGCTATGCTCTGGTGAA